>OX463224.1:113366088-113603588 GCA_949820135.1 Sylvilagus floridanus | reverse complement strand
AATGAGTTTAGAAGGAGCCTTGTGTGCCCTTTATAGGAGGAAAAAAAAAGAGCCCAAGGTGAACTTTTATTCACTTTTTCAACAAATATTTGAGCACCTGCTCCTGTTTTTCATTAAATCTAAGATTCCATCTGGTTTCGGTATGTCATTATTTTTGTACCAGGATTAAAGACATTTTAACCTTTTTAAGATTAAAGAAGCTGCTGATTCATCTGGCACAGAACCACTTAGTCTCTGAATAATTTTATAAAAATTGAAGAAAGCTCTAATGGACAGTTTTTAATCGCAACTTGTGCTGCACACATCTTGCACCGCCTCATATACATGCTCATAGCTTTGGCACATATTGTTCCCTCTGCCTGGAACTCACCTCCCATCTACCCTCCTGAACTTCAACCAGTTCAGTTTCTATTCACAATCCTTGATATCACTCTCCAGGAGAACATTCCCTCTAGAAGGGATCAAGCCTCCTTGTTGAAGTGTCTACAGCTCCAAGTACTTCAGTCCTCATCAGATTGTGTGTGTGTGTGTGTGTGTGTGTGTGAGAGAGAGAGAGAGAGAGAGAGAGAGATTCATCTCTCTCTCCCTCTAAACTGAACCTTAACAAGACAGGTACTGCGCACTTCTGAATTCCAGACATTCAGCATGGTATCCACCAGGTCATAAGTACTCAGAATATTTATGGAGTAAGTGAGAGAATGAAGAATATAGGAATAAATCAATGAATCCTCCAATTAGCTTAGGGCAGCCTGCCAAGAAGATAAATCTACAGGGTCAAAGGAAGAGGTGAGAACATGTGGATGAAACCTGAGTCCTCTCATAAGCCACAGTTTCTTCAGGCACCTCCAGAGTTCCCCAGGTCACAGAACCTTAGAGGAGCAGTCACAGCTTTAGTGTCAAAAAGGGGATGTTTTGGGACAGTGCTGTGGTGCAGTAGGTTGATCCTCCTGCGGCGCCGGCATTCCATATGGGCACCGGTTCTAGTCCTGGCTGATCCTCTTCCAACCCAGCTCTCTGCTGTGGCCTGGGAAAGCAGTGGAAGATGGCCCAAGTCCTTGGGTCCCTGTGCCCACATGGGAGACCGGGAAGAAGCTCCTGGCTCCTGGCTTCAGATCAGCGCAGCTCTGGCCATTGCGACTGTTTGGGGAGTGAACCAATGGACGGAAGATCTTTCTTTCTGTCTCTCCTTCTCACTGTCTGTAACTCTACCTCTCAAACAAATAAATTAAATCTTTTTTAAAAAAGGGGGAGGCAAGAGGTTTTAAAGCAGAAGTCTCATCAGAGAATTATAATGGGAAACCAGGCAAGGAAATTCGCTGAAAGGTAGCTCAAAGGAATTCAGGAATATGTTAAAAAAAAAAAAAAAGAAAAAGAAAGAAAATGATGAGGCATGAAACAGTCATAAACCTGAAAATGCACTATTTCCAAAGACATTTTTAAAATGAGTTAGCTGGTCAGGTTGAGATCCATTGGCCTTTGATAAGAGCAGGAGCTAGTCTTGTTGTAACCACCAGACTTAATCATTCATCAAACCACCAACAACCCGAGACTTCTTGCCTATCTGACAATAGCTCAGAACTGGTAAAAATCAAGGAAACAGGAGAAGCAGCCCTCTTCCCCACACAGAAACCTTCTGCTAAAGTCATGGCAAAGACTGTCCAAGAAAGAGCAGGGGGCCGGCACCGTGGCTCACTTGGTTAATCCTCTGCCTGCGGCGCCGGCATCCCATATGGGTGCCGAGTTCTAGTCCCAGTTGCTCCTCTTCCAGTCCAGCTCTCTGCTGTGGCCCGGGAGGGCAGTGGAGGATGGGCCAAGGGCTTGGGCCTTGCACCTGTATGGGAGACCAGGGGGAAGCACCTGGCTCCTGGCTTCGGATCGGCGTAGCTCTGGCCGTGGCGGCCATTTGGGGGTGAACCAATGGAAGGAAGACCTTTGTCTCTGTCTCTCTCTCTCTCTCTCTCTCTCTCTCTCTCTCACTGTCTAACTCTATCTGTCAAATAAATTTTTAAAAATTAAAAAAAAAAAGAAAGAGCAGGAGTTGAAGGTTTGGAAAGCCTTACTGATGTGAGGCCAGCGGCTGTGTTCATGTGTAAGCGACTTCACTCTGCAGCACACCTAAAGAAAACGTGCACCACAACACTGAACCTCCAGAAAACATCTTCATGACAGCTCTGGAACCACAAAGCCCACGTGTCTGGTACAATCAAAGAGCTGTTTTCAGTGTCCATGGACCCAAGTCTTCTTGGGGACCTTTAGTTCTGGAGGACAGCATTTACAGGTCACCAGGCATTAAAAGGTCCCACCTACCAAAACGAGAAAGTATGTGAGTAAACCGCAAAGTTTAGATAAATTCCTGCAGATTGGACAACTGGGGGGAGGGTCATTTTTTTTCTCTTCAGAACTGTAATTCTCTTTAAAAATGAAGTTTCTTGGCTTTGGGACACTGGGCCACCACTGTCGGCCTTGATCAGCCCCTTGTTCCTGTTCCAGAGTTGATGAACCTTTAACAGAAGATATAAACAGTAGGAAATAGTTTTGTATGAAAGTAAAGTCAGGGGCTGGCGTGGTGGTGTAGTGGATACAACCACCACCTGCGGTGCCAGGATCCTGTATGGGCGTCAGTTCATGTCCCAGCTGCTCCACTTCCAATCCAGGTCCCTACTAATGGCCTGGGAAGGCAGTGGAAGATGGCCCAAGTGTTTGGGCCCCTACACCGAGATGGGAGACCTGGAAGATGCTCTTGGCTCCTGCCCTTCTCTTCCCTCTACTGTTGGAGCCAGGAGCTTAATAATTAGATATTTAAACCTTTTAGATTCTGCTAGCAGTAGACACTGGCAGAGATTGGAAGTCCTCTGTCTCACCCTGTTATGTAGAAATGACATGTTCATCCATCCAGATACTCCCTGTTGACTAAAGTTTACTAATATCAGTAGAGGCATAGGAATTCACATATAGACTTGAACTCTAAAGAAAATCCTTATACACATCTTCAGAATTATGCTGTTACTAACAGGAAAGTGGTAATTGAAATAAAGTATTGAGGGTGAGATATTAAGATCCATTTGGGCCAGTTGCATCCCATGTTGGGGTGCCTTGGTTTGTATCCTAGCTCTGCTTCCAATTCTACCTTCCTGATAATGCACAACCTGAAAAGCGCAGGTGATGGTTCAAGAAATTGAGTCCCGGGGCTGGCGCTGTGTTGCACCGGGTTAAGGCCCTTGCCTGAAGCACCAGCATCCCCTATGGACGCCGGTTCTAGTCTCGCCTGCTCCTCTTCCAATCCAGCTTTCTGCTATGGCCTGGGATAGCAGTAAAAGATGAAGATGGCCTAAGTCCTTTGGCTCCTGCACCCACCATAAAAACAGGCTATATCTGGCCATAAAAACTTGACCGTTGTAGCCAAGTGGGGAGTGAACCATCGGATAGAAGATACCTCTCTCTCTCTCACTCTGCCTCTCCTCTCTCTATGTAACTCTGACTTTCAAATAAATAAATAAATCTGAAAAAAAAAGAAAGAAAGCCATCACAAAAGGCCCCCTATTGTATGAAACAGTTTATATGAAACATCCAGAAAATGCAGATTTATAGAAAGAGAGATTAGTGTTTGCCAAGGTCTAGGAGGAAAGGACATTGTGGAGAGATTGCTAGTGGGTTCAGAGTGGCTTTCTGGGGTAATTAAAATACCCTGGGATTAGTGGCAATGGTTGTGCAACTTTGTAAATATCCTAGAATTCACTCTTTTGTACCCTTAAAAATGTTTAGTGAACTAGGCTTCTCTATTCCATGGCTGTTAGATAATGGAGTGCTCCAGGCTTGCCTTTTGTTTCAATACTAGCTAGTGAAATTCTAGATCCTCCCCTTTAAATGGAAAGTCTTCATAACAAATTTAAAAACCAATAAGGAAATAAAGCTACAAGGGAGATATTCATTGTATGACAAAAATCATTCAACAAATCTGATTTGATAAGGTGTAGAAGCAAAATACTGATAAGAATATCAATGTTACTTTTTGTGTATTGTGGAACATTGAGAATTTTTTAAACTGTCAAACTATTCCATATACAACATGTCCTTGGAAGCATAATTTCCAAATGATCTTGTAAGCCTTTATACTGTAATGTAAATTTAATAATGTTATCTCAAAAACTAAAAAAAAAAAAAGAAAGAAAAGGAGAAGGAAGGAGGGTAGGAAGGTAGCAGGGAGAAGGTGAAGGCTGGGAGGAAGAGAGGGGAGGAGGGTGGGAGTAACTTGCCTTGGAAGTCAGAGTAACTTGTCTTGGAAGATATCTCCTGAACCCCTTGGGAGGTCCTAGAGTCTAGTCTTGCTCTGCCACTAAGCCTTGAATGACTTTTCCAGACATCTAGGTGCTTGGGTAACTCCTCAATTTTCACCTTCAGTAAGTCAAGCAAATAACCAGAATTACATAACTCTTATCAGCAGGGAGAGAGATAAAACAAAAGAAATAAAGATATCTCAAAGTGGATCTGCTCGATTAAATAAAGAAATGTTGCATAGAGGACTATGTTTTACATAACACTTGGACCACCTTAACTCCAACTCCAAGTGCCTAAATCACCGATTCCCTGTCAATCCTACAGTTGATCTTAGCCAAAATGCCGAGAAGCGATCCTTCTCAATCCTGATGGAAGCCATCTCAATCATTTATTCCTACATAAACAGCTATTATTTAGCTAATAAAATTATCTACCAATATGTATTATTCATTTATCATTTGGCTTAAGGATCTGAGGTTCCTTTCAGCAAATATTTGGCAACTCCTTATGTAGTAGGCATTTTGCATGGTACAGAGAAGGACACAATAGTGAACAAGGACTTTATCATACATTTGTCTTTGAGGAACTCAGTCTTGCAGTGAAATAAGTATTAAATAAACAGTTAAGAAATGATTCTGCAAATAATTGCAATTCCCATACATACAAAGGAAAGTATAGATCATTAAGAAAGTGGCAAACAGGGCCAGTGCTGTGATGTAGTAGGCTCCAGCCATTGTAGTAGGCTCTGGCCATTGCAGCCATCTAGGGAGTGAAGCAGTGGGTGGAAGATATCTCATCTCTCTCTCTCTCTCATATATATATATATATATACACACATATATATACACATATATATACATATATACACACATGTATATATACACATATACACATATATACATGTATATATACACACATATACACATATACACATATGTGTATAGACATATACACATATATACATGAATATATACATATATACACCTATATATACACGCATATATATACACACATATATACACACACATATATATATAAAACTCTGCCTTTCAAATAAATAAATAAATCTTTTTTTAAAATAAAAGTCATGAACAGTGTGTTAACTGTGCTCCTTAAGAATTTTTTTTTCAAAAGTGATCTGCATACTAACCAAATTTGGAGGATGCTATTTGATGCATTAGGTAGACAATGGCTAGGAGAAGGTATAATTGAATGCTAAGACAAAACTTTGGAAGTTATTTCAATAGCGCAGGAAATTATGACAGTTTCATAAAGAGAGTAGTGGCAGTTAAGGCATAGAGAAACAGAATGTTTGCACAAAGTAGAATATGTGAAATTGGTTATTGCTTATATAACAACCAGACTTCAGACAGATATAACTGAGTTGGTGGTTATTAGTGACATAATAATAATAGCTATCAATTATATACTGCTCAGAAGTATCAATTATATACTGCTCTGGCAGTTCTGCCAGCCAAGAGTTGGGTCACTGGAAACAAAACTGCCCTGGAGTCAGAGGACTCCAGGTCAGAGCCATAGGCCTTGTTCGCTCTAAGCTGAAAAACCCTTCACTTGGTCCAGCTTCCAAAGTAACCAGTGCTGTTGAGGGGATGGCCAAACAGGGTCAGCAACATTGCAGGCAGAATTGTAACTTAACTAAAAATATTTTCCTTTTAGACCTGCTGTCTACCTTCTTTTCAAGCCAGCTCTCCTCCCACATCATCTGGGTAACGGAAGTCAACAGTATGCCTTCCCTAACGAGGTTCACACCTCCCTTATGATGTACCCCAGTGAAGAAATAGATAGGTATGGGCCTCAAAACTGGCAAGGCCTTAAAGCCCATCTGATTATTGTCAGGCCCTTTCTGTCGGTTTATTTACCTCTCAGTGGGAAAACGTGGTGGTGGTTTAGACAGCACCTTTCTTAGGTCTTTCCTGTCCTTTATTTTAGAATCTGTGAGTTTAAACTGCTTATTAGATTTGTTTTCTCCAGACCTGAAACAGTGAAATTCTAGGTTTCTGCAAACCGGCACTGCCATCCCCCTCAAGAAACGAGAGGTCACCTCCAGCTGGAACCCTGTCTTGACTCCCATTCTCAATGATGCCCTTTTTCAGCGTGAAACAGCCAGAGGCATCATCGCCCAGTTCCCGTAACAGAAGTTAAGGTCCATCCTTGTTGAAGGGGAAGTGTGAGGAATCACATGGGTTAATAGACAGTCTGGAAATTGAGGGTGGAAAATGTTCCTCCATAAAAATTTATCTTTTGTAAGATCAAAAGTGTCAGTCCCCCTTCCTTAGGGATCTCCAAATTTGCCATGGGAGTGGTGATCCCACCCTCCTGAGCTCACAGTCCATTGTGAAAACAAGTTACCTATCCCACTTCTGGATGGCTTTTTGTTTTATCATGAGCAAGCCAGATAGGATAAAAGATTGTAAATCAGTTCTTTAGATGGGTTTTGTCTCCACCTTATAACTGAATGTCAATCAAAATTGTTCTTAAAAACTCTACTGTCGTGGACCCCTTTGGGTTTTTTCCTCTCTTGGAGGCCCCCTTCCCTGCCACTCTGGCTGGAGGTCTTTGACTCTAATAAATCTTGCTTTTAAATCTCAAAAAAAGTCATGTATTCTTTATTTGTACCAACTACTATTTTAAGCACCCTCCATATATCAACTCACTGAATCCCTATGAAAGCCTAGTAGATAAGAACAATTATTTTACTGATAAAAATATAGATTCCAGGAAACTGAAACTTGGAGAAGTTAAGGAGCTTACCTAAGGTCACATAGTTATTACAATGACAAAGACATCAGCGCTGACAACAAAAGAAGTCTTCAACAGAAACTCAAGATTCAGATTCAGATATGCCAATTTTGAAATTGCTATGAGATATCCAGCTAGAGGTACAGAAAAGAAATTTGGCCATAGGTTAGGACTCAGAGGGGGACCTAAAGTATAAGTAAAATTTTGGAAATATTCATATATTTGAAGGCATGGACATGGAAGAGAAAATCTAGAGAGAATATATAGCATGAGAAATAATATCTGAGTATGTCAACATCCCTGTTTCCCAAATAATACTTCCCAAAATCATATTCAACAGAATTTAAACAAAGAATCACATGACATAAAACAATTAAATTCATATTCTATAGTTTAAAAATGCAATGACTGATTTTGAGTTCATTTGACCTCTGAAGCATAGGAAGAAGAAAGAATGAATGAAACAAAACAGAGTATAAGAGACAGATGAGGCCGGCGCCGTAGCTCAACAGGCTAATCCTCCGCCTTGCGGCGCCAGCATACTGGGTTCTAGTCCCGGTCGGGGCACCGGATTCTGTCCCGGTTGCCCCTCTTCCAGGCCAGCTCTCAGCTATGGCCCGGGAGTGCAGTGGAGGATGGCCCAGGTGCTTGGGCCCTGCACCCACATGGGAGACCAGGAGAAGCACCTGGCTCCTGTCTTCAGATCAGCACAGTTCGCTGGCCGCAGTGCGCCAGCCGCGGCGGCCATTGGAGGGTGAACCAACGGCAAAAGGAAAACCTTTCTCTCTGTCTCTCTCTCTCACTGTCCACTCTGCCTGTCCAAAAAAAAAAAAAAAAGAGAGACAGATGAGTCACCAATGTTTAAATGCAAACAACGGGAGTCTCAGAAATAAGAAGAGAGAGAATGAGGTAGAAGAAATAATTCAAGAGATAATGGTGAAGAATTTCCCCCAAAGTGATGAACTAACCTACTGATTAAAATTAATAATAATAATAAGCTTTTATTTAGTAAGAAAGGTGCATAAGAAAGTGAGAGCTTTATTTAGGGGAGAGAAGTGAATGGGGGTTCATACCGAGCACCAGGAACCAGCCACGAGGATGAGCATCTAGGCCAGGAAGCCTAGAGCACATGGCCTGAAGGCCATGCACCCTGGAGGCCAGGGAAGAAGAACAGGGCCGGACACACTGTGCCCTAGGCTTTTAACCCACTCTAAAGGGCAGTGGTTAATTAACCTGATTGGCTGGTGGGCACCCCGGTGTGGCCAGGTAGGGGAATGAGACCACACAGGGGCGTGGCAAAGGCATCAGGTAGGAGCATGAAGTCACACAGGGGCATGGTCTTCCAGTTCACAAATCTGATCAATTTTAACCTGTATGCCTGCCTACTTCATTAATACCAAAAGATTATTGTCTGTATAAAAAGAGGAAATTGGGACATAAACATACATAAAGGAAAACCCATCAGAAGACAAGAAAGAAGATAGCCATCTGCAAGCCAAGGAGAAAGACCTCAGAAGACATCAACGTTGTCAATACCTTTGTATGTTGCTTCTAGCTTCCAGACATTGTGAGGAACACAAAATCTGTTATTTCAGGCACTCTGTCTGTGGTGCTTTGTTATGGCAGCCCTATGAAACTAATACACAATGAGAATAAGGCAAAGGTCAGGAGAGGACCTTCCCTTTGCATAACAGAAGGCAGAATAGAGCATATGGACATAGATTTCCATATAGTAGTGGTGAGATCTTATAAAAATATCTTTTCTCATTTGTTTAATTCTCTCACAAAAATAGACAACAAGGGCATCAAATAAGAGAGAGGATGAGATAGCAGGCATTATTTGAGAAGAGAGTACATGGTACAATACCACTATATAGGCTAATAGGACTGGAGGAAACAAGAGTGCAATGAAAGCATGGGTTAGAAAAAGAAATCAAAGAAGTATGTGACCATGAAGAGAATGCTTTGTCTAAGAGATCAGATGCTTAAAGGAAAGGATAGATTAAAACCCACAAAGAGGAAAAGAAAGATCCCAGTGCACTGAAGGACACAGAAGTCCCAACACCCTTCCTGTTTATTCTTCCAATATAACACACAGCTGGGTCTACTTACAACATCCTGGTTGCCACCAACTTTCTCAACTTTTTCATTAAAGCCAAACTGGACTTAGAACAATCAATGATGGACTTTCTGTATTCCAGGTGCGTCCCTTGTAATTGTGTAATGGCAGAAATTGAGAAATTGGGGCAGAAATACTGAGTGGCACTAGGAATGCCAGGAATCCAAGATTCGAATGATTACCATAAACATACAAAGAACCTATGCAGATGATAGCTTAGTACAGAGAGTGATTCAGTACAAGTCTTCAATCATGGTCACAGTTGAAACCACCTTAAAGAAGAATCCCAAGATCCCTAGGATTCCTATCATGTACATTTCTAACCATAGAAGCAACGTTGAGAAGATGCCAGGTGTTCATGGAGCTCCTTCGTTCTAACTCTTCCAAGACAAAGTCTCCCTGCCTTCTTCCAATAAGCTTTATCTGTTGTCAGTTCATTAAACATGCTATAATATGGGTTATTACTCTCTTCATACATTGACTCTATTTTGAATTCTGTATGATTAAATACATTCACTTTTAATGTTGATTTGAAAATTATATTTTGTCTTATTTAATATGAACAGGCACTCCAATCATTGTTTACATTTAAAAAAAAAAAAAAGATACGAGGCTGGGTCTGTGGCGCAATGGGTTAAGGCCCCAGCCTGCAGTGCCGGCATCCCATATGGGCATCGATTGTAGTCCTGGCTGCTCCTCTTCCAATCCAGCTCTCTGCTATGGCCAGGGAAAGCAGTAGAAGATGGCCCAAGTCCTTGGGCCCCTGCACCTATGTGGGAGACCTGGAAGAAGCTTCTGGCTCCTGGCTTCGGATCAGCTCAGCTCTGCTCTGGCCATTGCGGTCATTTGGCGAGTGAACCAGCAGAATGGAAGACCTCTCTCTCTCTGGCACTACCTCTCTCTGTAACTCTTTCAAATAAATAAAATAATTCTTTAAAAAAATTAATGGAGGCTAGTTCTGTGACAAAGTGGTTAAAGCCACTCTCTGCAGTGCTGGCGTCCCATATGGGTACACCAATTTGAGTCTAGCTGCTCCACTTCCGACCCAGCTACCTGCTGATGTGCCTGGGAAAACAATGGAAGATGGCCCAAGACATTGGGCCCCTGCACCCATGTGGGAGACCAAGAAGAAGTTCCAGGCTGCTGGCTGTGGATACGCCCAGCTCCGACTGATGTGGCCATTTGAGGAGTAAACCAGTGGATGGAAGATCTCTCTCTTTCCCCGCCACCTCTGTTTGCCTCTGTTTCTCTGTAGCTATGCCTTTTAAATAAATAAATAAATCTTTTTTAAAAAATATAATAGGAAAGTTAATGTGTTGGGAATAGCTTAATCATCAGTCATCAGTATAGGTCCAGTAGAGCTTAGAAAATATGAATTGAGGAGAGTAAACCAAATTAACCCAATTGGTTACTTTTGTTTAGCTTATATATTAGTCTGTTTGGGTTTCTGTGACAAAATACCATAAATTAGATAGCTTTTAAATAATAAACATTTATTGCTCACAGTTCTGGAGGCAAGGAAGTCCAAGACCAAGGTGAGAGCAGATTCCTTATAGGTGAGGCTTTCTCACTGTGACCTCACAGGAAGGAGCAACGGGTTTCACTAGGGCCATTTTCGTAAGGGCACTAAATCCACTTCCATGACCCAATCAGCTCCCAAAGGCCTCACTTCCTAATACCTGTACGGAACAAAGTTTCTGCAGCAGTATTCTCAGTTTAGGATACACTCTTCCTGAACAGAGGGTGTGGCCACAGGCACTGATTAGAGATAATAAATGACCTATCAATCAAGAAGAGCATTGAGTTCTCACGGGAATGTTGGCTCCCATGAGGACATGCAGCTACTTTCCCAGACTTACTTATCCAGTAAACCAAGTCACAAGGTGCCCATCAGTGTCTTGACAATCATGTTCTGAAGATGCTCATGCTATGTTACAAGTAGTGTTAGAGCATGTGCTGTGCATGGCTGATGCAGTCCCTGTCAATAAAAGAGGCGCTCTGGGGTGGCTCTATGCATCCCAGTAACATTCTTCAGAGGAAGAGTTCTCGTGTCCTGTCTCTCCATTCGCTTGCAATAAACCCCCCCCCCCAACAAATACCATCACAGTTGGGATTAGGATGTCAACATGCAAATTTGAGGGTAAGAGGGGGACACAAACATTAAGACTATAGCAGCCTCAATTAATTATGTAGGTTCAGAGAGAATAGACAGAGTTTGATTTAACCAGAGTTAGTCCAAAAAAGTATTTGAAAGAAAATAGAGACCAAGGAATTCAGAGTATATGTGAAGTAGCAATATAATGACAAATCCTGAAAAGTCATCTAAATACAGGCAAAGTGAGGACATGAGTGGGATAAAAGTCAGTACAAAAGAGGTAATAGCATTGATTACATAGTTGCTGCGAGTTAACTTAGATTGATTAATTTTGATATGTATGAGACCAGCGCTGTGACTTAGTAGGTAAAGCTACCACTTGCAGTGCTGGCATCCCATATGAGCACCGGTTCAAGTCCTGGCTGCTCTACTTCCATTCCAGCTCTCTGCTATGGCCTGAGAAAGCAGTGGAAGATGGCCCAAGTCCTTAGGTGCCTGAACCCACGTGGGAGACCCAGAGGAAGCTCCTGGCTCCTGGCTTCAGCCTGGCCCAGCCTTGGCTGTTGTGGCCAATTGGGGAGTGAACCAACAGATAGAAGGCCTCTCTCTCTCTCTCTCTCTCTCTCTCTCTCTCTCTGCCTCTCCTTCTTTCTCTGTGTAATTCTGATTTTCAAATAAATAAATCTTCAAAAAAATTTTTGGTATGTATGAGATTATTCCCACAAAAAACTACTTAAAGACTAGAAAAGTGGTTCCAAACTGAATTTGGGGCAATTTTATTCACAGGGAACTTGTGGGACCACCTAGAGTTTTTTTATTGTTGTAACTATTAGAAAGGTAGTGGATAACGATATTGCTAAACAGCATATAATGCATAGGACACCTGCCCCGCCCCCATTCACACACACACACACACACACATACATCCTAAAATCTGCCACAACAGGGAGTTGTCCTGTTCAAAATCAGTAGTGTCTCTTTTAAGAAACCTGGGCTGGGGCCCACTGTGCCGGCTCTGTGGTATAGCAAGTGAAACTGCAGCCTGCAATGCCGGTGTGGTTTAGAGGCTCCGATTTAAATCCCAGCTGCTTTGCTTCTGATCCAGCTCCCTGCTATTGCGCCTGGGAAGGCAGAAGAGGATGGCCCAAACCCTTGGGCCCCTGCACCAATGACAAGGGGGACCCAGATAGGGCTCCTGGCTCCTGGCTTCAGCCTGGCCCAGGTCCAACCATTGTGGCCATTTGGAGTGAATCAGCAGATGGAAGATTCTCTTTCTGTCTCTCTCTCTCTCTCTACCTCTTCCTCTGCCTCTCCATCTCTGTAACTCTTTGAAATAAATAAATACATCTTTTAAAAAGAAAAAGAAAGAAAGAAAGCCTTTACCTAGAACCTTCACTGAATTTATCTTATCTTAATATCCCCTGGCTTCTATTATGATACTCTATGTTGAAGATGTATTTCCTAAATGCCTTCTATGGACTGGATAGGGTGCATGTAAGGAAACTGTATTATGGTTCTCCAGAGAAACAGAATCAGAAACAGTGTGGGAGAGACCAAGAGAGACATATACAGAGAGAGTTGCAGAGAGACACGTAGTTTTATTATGAGTAATTGATTCATACAATTATGCAGGCTGTAAAGTCCCAGTCAGCTGTCTGCAAACCAGAAACATAGGTCAGTGGTGTGATTCAGTCTAAGTCTGAAGGCCTGAGAACCAGAGCAGCTGACCTATTATATATACATGATCATTACTATCAATAATTATACATTATTATATACATAATATATAAATCCCAACCCAAGGGCTCAGGAATGAGATGCCCCACAGCTCAAGCAAGCTGGCAGGAAGCAAAAAGAGGTGAATTCCTCAATTCTCTACCTTTTGTGCTATTCAGACCCCCAGGTAGATTGGATGGCACTGAATTTACCTATTCAAATGTTTATCTCATCTGGGCACCCTATGGCCAGTCGAGCTGTCACCAAAAAGTAGCCATCACAGAGGAACAGTGCCTCACTAAGCCACCTGAAGTCCTCAGCTAGCCTGCCAGGATTCTCTAACAATTCATGGAAGAAACATGATAGCAACACCTCACATGCAGCATACTCTGGCGGGGCAGAAATGTATCTGGCGGGGCAGAAATGTATCTCTCTGGTTTTCCTCCTGGTCTAAGAAACTTTCAGGGCATCTAAGGAGAAAGAGTCTCCCAAGTGCCAGGCTTCCCAACTGTGCCTGCTCCTTTTTCAGACTTAAAACTTCCCCCTCCCTTACACATATTGAATGCCTTTGTCCCATCAAATCTAATCTCTCATTAGACATAAATAAGACATAACCAAACTGGGATGAAAAAGAAGAAAACACCCCCAAAAGCAGTCATTCAACTAATGTATGACTATTGAACAGAAGGCAAATAATTAATATGAACTCTGAATGTTTAGAACAGGAAACGGAGAAAACTGGTTTCCTCATTCTGCCTGATACCTTTCAAGTCTTCTTCCTGATTCATCATATTACTTGAACAAATATACTTGACCACACCTCCTGATATTGCTCAATATTTACTTGAGTGAAAGAAGTTGCAGCAACCTGAAAGAGAAGGTCTCATTACCCACTTCCCATCATCCAAGTAAAACCCTCAACACTGTTGAAACTGTGAAGCCCTCAACACTCCAGGGCACTGTTGGAGAGATGAGACAATACCACCAGCTACCCTTAGTGGGGTTTCTATTGTTTTCTCTCATTCCAAGCCAACTTTGCAAGACTTGCGGTAAGTACACTTTGAACTAAAGCTACTTTAGTGAGAAAGTCCCTTGAAGGTTTCTGACAGGAGACTCTGGAAAAAAACATCTGATTTCAGTCCTCTGTGTGGTTGGACTGCATGAGTGATTGAAATAATGTCTGTCAATTGTGAGGAAGGTCCCACAGTGCATATCGATTTGAGAGTGGTCGTAGATTCTCTGTTAACCTGCATAACTGTTCTTCCTCTGATCATATCCTCTCTGCCACAGCAGCTTCCCTACCAATTATCTCTCCATTTATTCAGTTCCAATTTCAGAAAACTCATAACCCTGGAAACTTTTTAAGGTAATGCAATCTTTTTTCCAAAACTCAACCCATGGTTCTTGGGTTAGCCCCTTGTAACCATATGGTGGTGGTGGGGGGGGTGATAATAATCCTTTCCAAATAATGAAGACTGCTCTCTTGTCATTAAGTTTAGAAGTTTCAAGCTACATATTTCCCTACCTTCAACTCTTCCCCATGGGCTGTGGCTAAAAGTCCTATCGTCTCTCCTCTCCTCTGAGTGCTGGCTCCAGAGGTTGTGTGATCTGATTAAAGAATACTAAAGTAAGAGAAAGAAAATCTAGGATTGGGTCCAGGTTTATTCCTGAGTAGCTAAAAGCCCAATGTTCCTGCATCCTTTATCCCCAACCAGGAATGGACGATATGGAGGGGAGGATTTTGAAACAATTGATCTCCTGAAGTCTATTGTAGCTTTCAGCTGCATGATTTCTCTTTCGTGAGTCTATACCCTGGAACTGAGTTTCAAACCAGTTCAGCAATGATAATATGGTGCCTTCTGTGGATACATCTTCCTGGCACTCTGTAACCAAGAAGAGATCAAACCTACAAAAAGCAGACTTGCATTTTTAAAAAAGCTTAAAGCACAGACTCTGCCAATCCAAACATTTCTTCCTGGGTTGTCATTTCCCATTAGATCCTAAGAATAGGAGATCTCTATGGGGTCTTGGAAGTTCATTTAATAGTACAAAATAATTGATTGACCAGGAACTAAAAAGTCTGCGTCAGTGCCAGAAAATCTGCTGAACTGGATGCTTCCACAACATCTCAGAGAAACAACTCACAATTGTCCTATTGTGCCTGCACCAAACCACAACCTTTCTATGATCACTGCTCTTTGATTTTCTTGGCAAGGGAAACCTTTCTTGGAATCTCTTAGCGAGAGAAAGTTCATCTGGAAGCTATACTGTGTATAGCATTTTACAGTTAAGTGATTTATTGTCCAGTACCTGTGAGGTAGGTACTATTATCTATATTTTTAATGAGAAAACTGAGGGCCAGAAAGTTACATAATTTTTCCGTGATTATAAGGTAAAGACAGTGAGTCCAGCCAAGGTCTGGATTAGTCAGAGCTCATGTTCTTCTCATTCTCCTAATAACCCATGAATCCATGAATCATCTGGAGATGGGTAGGATTTGGGTGATTTCTCAAGATTATGGTCAAAGTATATGGAAAATGTATCCTGTTTTATATAGTTGCTGACTCTTTTTATTCTCCTCTATTTCTTTGAAGGCTCTGAATTCGCTTTTCACTTCCACCATGTAATGTGATCTGGCTACATCTTCTGTTCTGGGATTTTAAAATGTTACAGGTTAAAGCTTGGTAGTTGGGGCCGGCACTGTGGTGTAGCAGGTAAAGCTGCCACCTCCAGTGCTGGCATCCCATATGGGCACTGGTTCAAGTACCAGCTGCTCCACTTCTGATCCAGCTGTCTGATATGGCCTGGGAAAGCAGTAGAAGATGGCCCAGGTCCTTGGGCCCCTGTACCCGTGTCAGAGACCTAGAAGAAACTCCTGGCCCCTGGCTTTGGATCAGTGCAGCTCCAGCCATTGAGGCCAATTGGAGAGTGAACCTCTCCTTCTCTCTCTCTGTAATCTGACTTTCAAATAAATAAATGAATCTTAAAAAAAAAAACTAAGGAGTTTCCAAGGTGGGGGGATAATATTTCTAAAAATGATCTTGATGCTTGACTAATTGGACAATCAGATAATGCAGTTGAAGTGTTAATTACTACTGTAACATAGAATTTTGCCTGTATTTCCTCTGTATTGACCCAATTGATTTAGAAGAAATGGATAAGGTAAGAATTGAATCCAGGAAGTAGAAAGGTCTATGAGAGTCAGAAGATGTGTGTTCTTGCTCTAAATAAGACCCAAATACTGATGTTTCTTGAAGGATATGATCTCTAGGTTTCACATACAAAATTACACAATAACACTAGATATACCAGTCAACACTGATATTCTGACAGTACATGATGAAAAGGCTGTACCAATGTTCGGATATTGAAATGTTTCCATGCTGATTGTTAAAGGAGGAATGGACGGCATAAAGGGGACTCCAGACTCACATTTTTTTATTCTACCAGTGCAGCTGGTGGTTGCTTTATTGGTCTAGGTCTGTGCTGTAGTGGTTACTAAATATTTTAATGTAACCCTTGATCCTCATCTTTGTATTTTCTGAGCGTGTGTTTCTTATTTCCTCCCTTTTGCCACAGAGGTAAGTGAAGAAAATGATGTCCATCTAAACTCTCTGTTGAACATAATGACCACTTCAAAATATACAAGTGGAACCCAATCTGCCAATGTTCTGTTGTCCCTCAGACTTGTTGGGATACAGAACCAAACCCTAAAACAACAGCTGTCCCAACAAGTCAGATCCAGTGTGGAGATGAGAGGTGAGTGCCTGTGTTCTCTGGGAGGTTTAGCAAAACCTATGTTGTAAATGGTGGCCTCCAACTAACTCTAACAATCGTGTGTCCAGAGTAGCTCTACTATATCTTAGCTGTGTGAAATTTAACTTGACAGAATGGTATCTTGAAATACCAATCCCTGGGCCTGCGCCGTGGCTCAACAGGCTAATCCTCCGCCTTGCGGCGCCGGCACACCGGGTTCTAGTCCCGGTCGGGGCACCGGATTCTGTCCCGGTTGCCCCTCTTCCAGGCCAGCCCTCTGCTGTGGCCCAGGAGTGCAGTGGAGGATGGCCCAGGTGCTTGGGCCCTGCACCCCATGGGGAGACCAGGAAAAGCACCTAGCTCCTGGCTCCTGCCATCGGACGAGCGCGGTGCGCCGGCCGCAGCGCGCCGACCGCGGCAGCCATTGGAGGGTGAACCAACGGCAAAGGAAGACCTTTCTCTCTGTCTCTCTCTCTCACTGTCCACTCTGCCTGTAAAAAAAAAAAAAAAAAAAAAAAAAAAAAAAAAAAAAAAAAAAAAAAGAAATACCAATCCCTGCCACTTGTTTCAGAGCTGGATCTTGTGTCTTTTAATCCTTCAAGGGGACACAAGGAAAAGCAAAAGAAAATGTAGGCTCTTAACCATTAATATTGTTACATAATCTTGTCGTGCTCACAAACACATAAGGGTACAAACCGCAACTAAGAAACCTTAATCATATAACAATAATACTGTACTCAGTATGAGTCAAGTTGACTTTGAGCTAGTCAGGTCAATACTGAGCCCTAATTTTCTAATAGGTACAAGGGGACAATGAGGCCACCTTTACCTGTCTCATAATATCATTGTAAGACTTATGAGGATGCCAGCACTGTGGCATAGTGGGATAAGCCTCACCTGCAGCACTGGCATCCCATATGAGCACTTGTTCAAGTTCCGGCTGCTCCTCTTCTGATCCAGCTTTCTGCTATTGCCTGGGAAAGCAGTGGAAGAGAGCCCAAGTCCTTGGGCCCGTACACCAATGGGAGACCCTGGCTCCTAGCTTCAAATTGGCTTAACTCCAGCTATTGCGGTCATTTTGGGGGTGAACCAACAGTTGGAAGACCTTATTCTCTATCTCTTCCTCACTCTGTCTGTAACTCTGTGTCTCACATAAAATAAATTTTTTTAAAAAATCTTTAAGACTTATGAGAAGTTGAGAATTTTGAATATAGAATAAACTATAAGGCAGAATATAAAAATCAAATATTACTGTCCTAGCAAACTGGCATCACAGAGAGAAAATCCCAAGGTTTGTTATTTATGTCTTTCTTCTTTTTTTGTTTTTATAAGGATTTGTTATTGCTAAAGGATCTTATAATTTCATGATGAAGACTAAAATTTGGCTTACATTTATATCATACTACCATAATAATCCCTAAATTGGGGATAAAAAAAAGAGAGAACAAAATATCACTGTAGAGAGGCACAGAGGAATGAAATGATAAGCAATACGAGTCACAGGAAGATGGGAAGTCACAAGCATGTACCTTGTTAAATATTTTTACTTTCAGAGTCGAATTTAAGCGCAGGACAGCTTGCCATGGTAATACTTTCTTTGGGAGCATGCCATAGCCCTGATGAAACCTTTATATATGATCACCACCTCATCAGTCATCTAGAAAATAAACTCCAAGCAGAAATTGAAAATATGGGTAAGCATAAAATGATCAGACCCATGATAGCCTTGACCTCTCCTCTGTTGTTTAAGAACTGCATGAAGTTTCCCTCCACTCCTTCCTTATATTTATCCCGTTCACCTCACCATATCTTTGTGGGTCACTTTTTCTTCTTTCCTCTTTTAATGTGCTTCCTGAACTTTATTTTTAAATATGTTCCACTGAGCATTGATTCTACATCAAGCACCATGTATGATGGCAGATTCATACAGACACATAAGACACAGATCTCTAATCCTCCAGGAACTTGGCTTTTAGAAAAAAGAAAATGCACACTGTATTCTTTATTATGCCTGTGTCATGAGTACTGAAGCATCCAATGCTAGTGAAATAGCCAGAGAGGGCCAAAGTACTTTAACACTGGGAAATATGTGTCGACCATGTTGGCTGTTAGTGAGGTATATTATTTTTTATTCCAACTCCCATTCAATATTTATCTTATTGATTAATTTTTAATTTTGAAAGTTTTTATTAGCACTTAATGCATATGTATTTTTATGGGCTGGAGTTCAAGTTTTCAGCACATGTTTGTAGCACAAACTGATCAAATCAAGGAATTAGCTCTTCTATCTCCTTTTCTTTGTGTTGGGGTCTAGTAGTTCCTCTCTTCCAGTTCTTTAAATAGTATATAATACATTATTGTGAATTATAGTCATCCCACTGTGCTGTGCAACACTACAATGTAGTACTTCTCTCTAACTGTGTTTTGGTACCTGTCATGTAATCTCCCTCCATCCAACCCATCCCACCCTCCACAGCCTCTAGCAATCACTATTCTAAGACCAGCTTTTATTTAACTTCTACATATTAGAAAAAACACATAATATTCGTCTTTCTGTATCTGGCTTATTTTTCTTATGTTCCTCCAATCCCACATCCTTTGAGATTGCCTCTAATGCATGATTCCGCTTAGTTTCCACCAATACCTTACTATCGAAAGTACAAGAGACTTGAGCATGGGAAACCTACATTCTAGTCCTAGCCTTGTAACTCCCCAAGTATCTGTATAGCATTTTAATAGCTTTAATTCTGGATCTCCTCAATAATAAAAGGAAAAAAATTCAGTTGAATTTGGTAACCCTTAAGAGTTTTTAAATTTCTCAGGTTTGTGGGGCCAGTGCTGTGGCACAGTAGGTTAATCCTCCACCTGCGGCGCCAGCATCTCATAGGGGCATGGGTTCTCGTCCCAGCTGCTCCTCTTCTGATCCAGCTCTCTGTTGTGGCCTGGGAAAGCAGTAGAATATGGCCCAAGCGTTTGGGCCCCTGCACCTGTGCAGGAGACCAGGAAGCTCCTGACCCCTGGCTTCATTTTGGCTCAGCTTTGTCCTTTGCAGCCAACTGGGGAGTGAACCAGAGGATGGAAGACCTTTCTCTCTCTCCTTCTTACTGTCTGTAACTCAACCTCTCAGATAAATAAATAAAATCTTTTTAAAAAAATTTCTTAGGTTTACTAATCCAGTAGACGATTTCCCCCTTTTATTGTCTGCATTTTCTGTAAAAATAAATAAAGGAGGATAAAGTACATTGGAATACATTGAAAATGTATTATCCCAGTATGAGCTCCATGAATAAAGTGTTTCTTTTCTTCTCTCTACCAGGAGCACATGATGGCAATCCACGGACTAATTACTACCAGGTCAGCCTGGGTGTCTTGGTCTTGTGTCTATTTAATGGGAACTACTCAGTCACCAAAGTTGCTGACCTTTTCTCTCCTGAAAATAAAAACTATTATCTTCGTGGCCAGTTCTCAGTAGGTAAGTTATTAGCCCCATTCCCTTGAAATAAGGGGCACTGGGACATGTAGGTCTTGCCCTTTGAGTTTTTCTGTCTTCTTTACCCTAATCCTCTCAAAAAAGAATGCTTTGTTTTTGGAAATAATGGATAATGGTTGGAATTTAATCCTATTTCTAGATGTCTGGTGTAAAAGAAAGACCTGGTTCCTACCTCAGTTCTTCTTTGAGTCTTTGAACTTAATTTTGTCATCCATAAAAAGAGGTTGGAGCATGAGAATATTTGTACAAAATGCTTTAGGAAGTACAATGTTAGAGAAAGAAAATACAATTGAATTCATTTATCTTATCATTGCCTCTTTCTCTAATTTATTGAAGCAACTTAGATACCTGGGTTGACTTGAACAGCATAACCTTCTAGGAACAAGGTTCATTCAATATTTTGACAATAAAGTGTGCATTCATAATGGAGAAGGCTCTGCTAGACAGCTAGTATTGACACTCACCCCCTATGGAGCCTGATACATACTCTCATATTTCTTTAAGAACTTCAAAGCAAATTGCCATTCAGTATTTCTGGAAAGCAAGGAGAATGTGCAGCTCTACCCTACTTTTCCAGTAAGAGAGGGAAGGCATCATACTAAAAGACACCCAAAAATGAAAGTTCTTATCCTTCCTTCTTCCAATCCCTTCCCTCATCTTCCACCTTAAAGGGATTTATTGGAGAATAATTCTGTTAAATTTTTTTTTTCTAATCTGTCTACTTGATTGATTGGGAAAATACAGACAGTGTTTTGGGTTTTCTCAGTCCCTTTGTCAATGTGGCTGAAAGAGTGGAACAAGATGGCCAAGATGGGGCCAACCAAGATATAAAAGCAGAATCCTGTCCAAAGGATTGCACCTGCAGATCTACATGTGTCTTATGGCCAAGATACAAAGTATTAAGAATGGCAACACAACATAAAGTGTCTAGAATATTGGTTAGCACTGGAAGAAATTATTGCTATATCTTTAAAAATATTTCTCTTCTTTCAACAATTAGTTTGATTATCCCAAGTTTTATAGATCTGTCACTCTTTTAGTACTGAAAGGTAAACATCTCAGTATAGGACAAGCTAAGACAGTTGGTTGCCTTATCACCAATATTTTGTTTCCTGAAAGACACTGGAGCGATGGCAGTCTTGGCTCTGACCTGTATGAAGAGGAGTCTAATAAACGGAAATATCAAAGCAGGTGAAGAGGACTTGAAGGAGATCAACAATCACATAGCATCACTGGTAAAAAAAATTCTATCTCAGAAGAAAGAAAATGGTCTCATTGGAAACATATTTAGTACAGGAGAAGCTATACAGGTAAGTCAGAAGCTAGAATGGGAGACAGAAAAGGGAGCTGTGGAGGAAAGAAGTGTCATTATCCTTTCTTACTGATTTCCTAAGATCATATTATCTATTCTGCAGTTCCTATACTAACTTTGATTTTGTTTATAGGATTTCCCACCCTTACTCTTTTCAACTTCAGCTTTTAACTCCCCAGAACAAATAGTTCAATGAAGGTTTTCCTAACTGCAATTTCTTTAAAGAATTTTAGAATATACTACAACCTATTTGTTGTTCTGTCATGTGCAATTTCACACTTAATCATATACCAATGTTTTGTGCTTTCATTTTACCTCCCAAACTAAATTATTGCAATAGAAGTAATAAGTGACAATGATAGTAACAAGAGCTAATATCTATTGAATACTATTAACTCATTAATGACCATAGCAACTCAGTGAGTAACTATTACCTCCATTGTTTAGCATAAGTCATAAAGTTTAAGTCACTTACCTCATATTACAAAACCAGAAAATGGTGAAAAAAGACAAAACTCACACTCAGTACCTATAGTGGCATATATTTATTTTGAATTCTTCTACATTATCCCTGCATTAATTATTGATTTACTCAACTTGAAGGGGTGGATACAAGGAGATAGCAAGGAAAGTTCATATCAAAAAATTTTCACTAAGGGGCCGGCTTTGCGGCATAGGGGTAAAGCCACAGCCTGTGATGCCAGCATCGTATGTGGGTGTCAGTTCGAGTCTCAGCTACTCCACTTATGATTCAGCTCCCTGCTGATAGCCTGGGAAAGGGAGCAGAGGTGACCCAAGTGCTTGGGCCCCTGCCACCTACCTGGGAGGCCCAGATGAACCTTCTTGCTAGTGGCTCCTGGCTTCTGCCTGGCTCTTCCCTGGCTGTTGTGGCCATCTGGAAAGTGAACCAGGGGATGGGGGATTCTCTGTCTCCCTGTGTCTCTCCCTCCTCTCAGTAGATCTGACTTTCAAATAAATAAATCGTTAAAAAAACATTTTTTTTCAGTAAGTCAAGCTGCCTTGGAATGAGAGGATTCTCAAGGGAGAAAGGACAGAAAGGCAAAAACCCAAGGCATGAAAGACCATTAGGCATGTTAGAAAGACCAAGGTGTTCAGCATGACCAGTATAGGGCCCTGGGGAAACATTACATACTAAAGCTGGTGCTATAAGCAAGAGTCTTTATTGCTGGTGTTGTCTGTCCTGCTAAGTGCCTTCCCATGTTGGCTATATTTTGAATCCCCTGAAACAACTAGACCCCACATTAGACAGTTAATACAGAAATTTAGTATGGAACGAGGCTTTGGTCTTGTTTAAAATCACTGCATGTTATGCTAATGCACAACAGAGTCAAGAGCTACTTGCCTACAAGATGGTTTTTAAGAGAAGATATAATTTAATTGGAATTCAACCACTTTTACTTTGATCTTCATATCCCACAACTGCTTGTTGATTACTTGATTAGCTTTGAGAGTGTCCCAAAAGAAAGATGATGAGGAGTATAGTTTCCATGTAGTAGAACATCATCCCCAAGTCCAGGCCTCCTAACTTGTAATAATAATTCACTGTTCTGCTCCTTCAGCTGAGCTTACATGGTGCTGCTTGGATAGTTTCTGTTCAACAAACTTCCAGACTTTCCATTGTCAATCAAAGTTTGTCATATACCTCGCCCTGAATTTCATGTTCTTCCCTCTGAGTACAAATCTCCCCTTCTCATTTCACCTACCAAAAGGCCATCATGACACCAAAGCCTACTGTGAGTGCCCCTCTGTCCAGTGAAGTCTATCCTCACCCTCATAGACATCTGTGAGCTCATTTCCTCTTTTGAAAGGCCATGCAACTGGATGCTTCTCTTAGAACATTCACCTTAAGACCCCTTTCACATTAGTGTGTCTACTACAAATATTTATTGAGTGCTTTCTACATGCAGCAAGAACGTTTCTAGTGTTGGAATGCAGGAGTGAATTACAGCAAAGAAAGTCTGTTTTCATTGAAGCTGTTGTAGCTTGTGTTAAGCAATTCTTCACCTCCCCCGCTCAAACAAGTTTACAAGCTTATTGTTGGCATGAAAGATGTCTTAATTATCTAATATGCCTCCTAAGAAGTCAATGTCTAATAAATACTAAATTAGTTGTATGTAGGTTTCCCCCTTACTTGAAGTGTCTCTCATTCTCTCTCCATCTCTCTCTCTCTCTCTCTCTCTCTCTCTCTCTCTAGGCACTTTTGGTCTCATCAAACTATTACAAAGAAAGTGAATGGAATTGTCAACAAACTCTGGACACAATACTTCCAGAAATTTCTCACGGAGCATTAAATATTCCAATTGCTGCAGCCCAGATCTTACCTGCCCTGATGGGAAAGACGTACTTGGATGTTAGCAAAGACTCCTCTTGTGTCAGTGGTTCAGGTACAAGCACTAACAAATATGAATATCTCACCTTTCAGAATAACAGCCAAACCATGTGAAATGTGGGGGTTCTCAGGAACCAAAAATGACCAGAGAAGTCCCTAAAGCTGCTAAATAGAATTCAGTTCCCACGACTTCATCAGGGACAATAGCCACCTAAGGACTTGTTCCTAATGGATTGATGGAAATTGTTATTTATTGGTTCCAATGTTGATATGCAAGGTAGACTTGATTAAATGAAATCTATCTCCAAAAGAATGTTTTCCAATTTTTTGATATAAGAAAGATCTGAAAATCACTCCTATCCTAAATAAAGTATAGAGAATCTGTATTGTGTCTCTGACTTTCCACTATCCACATTGAGTGATCCCTTAGAGAAATAAGACATTTGTTTGGAAGGATTATGGCAGTGTTCTAAAAAAATCATAGCATGAATTTATTCAAATAAATTATTTTGCAACAAAACAGAAATAAAGGAGACATTTCCTTCTACCTCTGTTCAGCCACTTACAGATTTAGAGGTTTTGAATGTATTATTTAACCTCAAAACTTCAGTTTTCTAATGTAAAAATTGGGAATATTAAGAATATTGAACATAGGTTTTTGTAAGAATTGAATGAGAAAATTCATATAAATTAATTAATATGGTGTCTAGCACTTAAATGTATTTCTAGTAAATGCTAAGGAATAAGAGGAAAGGAGCAAAGACAAAAATTATTAGATTCTATACCAAAGGGAAAAAAATCAGGATCCTTGTGAGAAATGGAAATTAGGGGCGAACATTGTGGTGTAGTGAGTAAATCTACTACCTACAAAGCCAGCATCCCATATTGGTGCTGCTTTGAGTCCCAGTTGTTCCTCTTCTGATCTAGCTCTCTGCTAATGAGCCTAAGAAAGTAGTAGAAGATGGTTCAAGTCCTTGGGCCCCTGCCAACCATGAGGGAGACCTGTAAGAAGCTTCTAGCTTCAGCCTGGTCTGGCCCTGGCTGTTGCAGCCATTTGAGGAATGAAGCAGCAGATGGAGTATCTCTTTTTGCATGTAACTCTACCCTTCAAATTAATAAATAAAATGTTTAAAGAATAAAAAAGAAAAGAAATGGGAGTTAGGGCAGCTGAATTGCTTGAGTGACTGGAAGTTGAGTTAACTGCCAGCATTCACAAACCAATAAGTTTCTGGTTTTAGTTTCTGCTTTAGTCATATTCTTGATTTCCTTGGAGCAAATCCACCTCTGCATTAAGAAAGTAGTCCTTGGAGAAGGATGGGAGAGATGACCGCATCCTAACATGATTTTAATTATCCTGAGTCTTGCTGACCACTTTTCTGTCTCTACCAGGTAACTTCAACATTTCCAGTCACGTGCCTAAATCTGTGACAACTCCTAACCCACCCTCAAATATATCGGTCAATTACTCTGTGGTAATCACCGAAACATATTCCACCGCCGTCACTGTGCCATGTGGTTCTGTCTTCCTAGATGTGATGGAGGAAGCTCAGAAAATAAACGACACTGTATTTGGGTATGTCTGTCCATAACCTAAGGTCAAGGTGCTCACTTCAAAAGACTTAGTAAGGATACATCTAGACCTGAATAAAAAATGCATTTAAATCTCTTCTGATCAGTACCTTTGCTCTCCACATACATCTCACAGTAGGTGTTAAGGTGAAATATTTCAACTTCCAGGTATTCTGGGTGTTAAATTAATGTTCATTTAATGAATAGATGAATCCCAGATTCATTATCTCTCTTTTGTCCGGAAAACTTCAATAAATAAAATCTCTTGCTTCAGACATTTGGGGTCTAAAACAGTGGTTCTTAACTTTTTGAACTGATTCCTTTGAAAATCAGATGAATGCAATAAACGTTCACTCCAGAAAATGAATATACAAAGTTTGACATTTACATTAGGAATTTTACAAGTGCCTATGAGATCAAATATTAAAATTAAGATATCGACTCTGCCTCTGAAAAGTATAATTTTTGTTTCCTTAAATCTAGTTTACAATTATTTATTGTGTCCAACAATATGATGTAGTATTCTATAGAAAAATCTGAATAATTTTACACATATACATATATATATAATTTATTATAAAAGCTTTCAAAGGTGCCAGAAAGGTAGAGAAATATGTGTAAGGAATGAGAAATAAACATTGACAATATAACTTTTTATTTGTTCGTTAGAGTTTTAAATCATTTTTAAAGAAAAATTTAAAAAATAAATTAAAATTGTAATATTTATAGGATATCACCTGATGTTTTAATACATATATCAAACCAATGTCTCTTCTTACTCCTATCCAGATATAATTCAGCACCTATTAATAACCTTTCTCCATTCTCCCCTCCCTTCCTTCCAGCCCAGACTCTGGTAACCACCACTAAACCTTTTTAACTTCAAAGAGATCGTCCTTTTTTAAGACTTCACTTTCTAATAAACACATCATGAAATACCAAATTATTCTCTTCTGTCACTCTTTCCTAAGAGAAAATCCACTAACTTATGATGCCTCCAGGACCCAAAGTTAACACTTTCCTCTTCTGACTCAGTATCTTCAACAGTTACTTTCTTGGGTGAAAAGTTGAAGCTATTAACTGCCAAGTGTCCACTATGACAGGAAAGGATTCAGGCAGAAACCATGGGCATGGAGTGCGGAAAGCCTGCATCAGAAACATCTAGAATTAATAAAACATGCATATTTCTGGTCCCTAGCCCAAACTTAAGAATCAAAGTATGTAAGGCAAGGTCAGGGAAATCTGTGTTTTTGTAATATCACCAAGCGGGTTTGAGGCATGGTAAAGTCTGAGAGATGCCTGTGTAGGGTTTCTCCTGAAAATCTAAGCTCTGTGACTTGTTCACCATCCCTTACAGTTTCACAGTGGAGAAGAGCTCCTGGGGCCCCTACATCACCTCTGTTCAGGGCCTAAAGGCCAACAATAATGAGAGAACCTTTTGGGAAATTCTGAGTGGAGGCAAACCACTGAGCCAAGGTAAGGGAGCGACAGCCCAAAAGACCCGGAGTGAAAATGCCCAAAGCATTCTCATGTGAGCATGCGAGCGTTTGTGGGAAATGAATGGACGTGTTGGAAGAGGTGGTGTGGTATTCATTATTCGATGATTCAGTGATCAAATCATTTGACGCAATTCTCTTTCTTCTTCCTTTGCAGGAGTTGGTAATTATGTTGTCCACGATGGAGAAAGCTTAGAAATTCACTGGAGCAAATACTAACAAAGTCCAAACTTGCTCAGCTGGATAGAATTTATGCAATGGAATTCCATGCAGAAAAATTGTCTTAATGCTTTCCTTTTCATTTATTCCATTCCCAAGAGGAGATTCACTAACATTCCCTTCTTTCATGCATTTTCAATAAAAGATTAATATAATAACCAGACCAAAAGTACATTTGAATCTCTTTTAAAGGATCTTATAGTTCAATAACCTATTATGTATTTTATGAGCAAATATAAGAAATATCACCAAGGATGCAAAAACAAAGTAATGTCAAAGAAGGTGGCAGCTTGTTTACCCTCATTTGGTCAGTACACATTGTATACATGTATTGTAATGTCACCATGTGCTCCATAAGTAGGTACAATTATTGTTAATTTTAAACTGTTTTAAGTTGTTAGAGGGGTGATCACCTTAGAAAGGAATGAAGTGAAAAGAGATTACACTACATTGCCTAATAAGCTAATTTCTACTCAAAGTGTCCACACCATTTGGATACCATTGGGTAACTTGGGAAAATGGACATTTAGCTCTAGATATAATTTTGCAGCAGTGACTAAGGATATCAATAGAAATTTTGTAGGAAAACTAAGCTCTCTGAGGCTCAGGTGCAAAGAAGAAACTCAATGGCTATACAGACTTCATACAGATAGTGTAGGATAGAGGGGAAAATGTTGCTTAGAAGAAAGGAGAAGTGTGAAGCTTACACATTAAAATACTAGTCCACGGTTTAAGGAATACCATTCCGTCCTTGAGCTGTCTCCGTTGGGTCCTACTTGTTCTTATCCCACATTTATTTTCCTTTTACTTCCCCATAAAATCATTCTGATATTCACATCATCAAAATATGCATGCAAAAAATCACCATCATTTCATTTCTATAGAATTCACATTGTAGAATGTTGAATCATGTCTAAGCAGCATAAGTTGGAATCTACTCCATACACTGGTAAGTGCCTGTGCTATAAGCAGATACAGTTAGGAACAGAAGTATTTTTAAGATGCCAAAGAGCTAAAAATGCCTCACTTAAGTATATAGTAACCCATTTAAAGTAGCCCCCATCTCCAAAAAAAAAAAAAAAAAAACCACAATCAGGAGGAATTGTTTTAGCAATACTAAATACTCAGCACTCCATGTGCTTTCTTCATGATAAACTTAACTTTCTCCCCTCTGCCTGTAACCACACTTCATAGTCAGAAATTGATTCTTCTTTCTAATGCTTCTAACGTACTTCTTTCTAATGCTGATCCTTGATTCTCAAGTTCAGCTCATCCCAGGCTCTCATGAACTGGATGTGACAGATACCCTCATTTCTAGCCAGTGATGGGCTGTACCCTCTGAGGTCTTTGTCTCATCTTCAAAGCTAAATTAGAGACATAGAAAAGCATGTAACCTTTCTGAACCCCCAGGGTCCTGCAAGCACAGGGAAAAAGTTGGCAGATCTTTCTGTAAAAGATACAATTTATGTGAAATTGAAGATATTGAGTTGAGGTAATAAATACATACAATATTAAAAACTGTTTTTACTGTCCCTTTTGAGTCACGTGACCACTCGTCATCCAATCAGGACACTGTTAAGAATGATGTGAGAGGCTAGCGCTGTGGTGTAGTGGGTAAAGCCGCCACCTGCAGTGCGGGTGACTCACATGGACCCCGGTTGGAGTCCCAGCTGCTCCACTTCTGATCCCACTCTATGCTACGCCTGGGAAAGCAGTAGAGAATGGCCCAGGTCCTTGGGCCCCTGCACCCACATGGGAGACCTGGAGGAAGCTCCTGGCTCCTGGCTTCGGATCTGCGCAGCTCTGGCCTTTGCAGCCAACTGGGGAGTGAACCAGTGGATGGAAGACCTCTCTCTCTCTCTCTCTCTCTCTCTCTCTCCCTCCCTCCCTCCCTTCCTCTCCTTCTCTCTCTGTGTAACTCTGACTTTCAAGTAAATAAATAAAACTTAAAAAATAATGTGAGCACTGTTAATAATTACGTGAACAATGGGTTGCTTTCATGCAGCTGACAACGTGGAAGGACTAAATCAAGCTAGTTCACATACTCTTCACTCATTTATATTTTTGATAAATTTTTTTGCAGACACATAAAATTTTTTCATTTTTGTAGGATACCTGTGATTCTTTGGTACATTAATACACCGTGTAATGTGAAATAAAAGTAAACATTTATATCTCCTCAAGATTGTATCATTTCTTTGTGGTGAAAACATCCAAAATCTCTTCTTCTAGGTTTTTTGGAAAAATATATTATATCATCATTATCTGTAGTCATCTTACTGTTCTAGTGCACCAGAGCTTCTTACTTCTATCTAACTATAACTCAGTACCCACTAAATAACCTTTCCTTATTCCTCCCCCTCCCCTACTCTCCCTAGCCTCTGATTACAACTATTATACTCTAAACTTCTATGAGATCACCTTTTTTCAATACCATGAGTGAAATCATACAGGACTTGTCTGTCTGTGTTGGGCTTATTTCATTTATCATAATAACCTTGAATTCCATCAATGTTAGTGAAAATGACAAGATTTCAGCATTTTTATGGCTGAATTGTATTTCACTGCGTTCTTTATTCATCAGTGGATGGACACTTAAGCTGACTCTATTTCTTGGCTATTGTGAATGGGGTTGCAACAAACACAGGAGTGCAGATGTCTCTTCAACAAACTGATTGCAACTCCCTTGGATACATACGCCCAGGAGTGGGAATGCTGGATCATATGGTACTTGTAATTTTATTTTATTTTTTTGACAGGCAGAGTGGACAGTGAGAGAGAGAGACAGAGAGAAAGGTCTTCCTTTTCCATTGGTTCACCCCCCAGTGGCTACTGCGGCCAGCGCACCGCGGCTGGCACACCACTCTGATCCAAAGCCAGGAGCCAGGTGCTTCTCCTGGTCTCCCATGGGGTGCAGGATCCAAGCACTTGGGCCATCCTCCACTCCACTCTTGGGCCACAGCAGAGAGCTGGACAGGAAGAGGAGCAACCGGGACAGAATCTGGCGCCCCCACCGGGACTAGAACCCTGTATGCCGGTGCCGCAGGCGGAGGATTAGCCTATTGAGCGGCAGCGCCGGCCTGTAATTTTACTTTTTGAAGAATTTCTTATTTTTTGTGATGAGATATTAGAAATTTACTCTCTTAGCAATTTTGAAATTCACATTAACAGTCACCCCACTATGCAAATTATGTCACGAAGTCATTCCTCCTAACTGAAACTGTGTACACTTTGACCAAATCTCCCTATCCCCCTCACCAACACCACATTGTGCCCCATAAATATATACATTTATCATCTGCAAATTAAAATAACAATAATTAAAAAAACTTATTAAAATAATTAAAAATAAATAAATAAATAAATATAAATATATTTATATAAATATAAATATAAATTTAAAATAAATAATTAAATAATTAAATAAAATAATTAAAAATAATTAAATAATTAAAAAAACTTATACGACCCATGGAAAACTAGTGCATATGACTGGTTTTAGCTGAAAGAGAAAATAGGGAGGTTGCTGTGGTGCAGCAGATTAAGCAACCACTTGGGGCACCCACGTTCCACAGTGGAGTGCCTCCACTTTGAATTCAGCTTCCTGCTGGTGAGCATTTCGGGAGGCAACAAGCGATGGCTCAAGTACTTGGGTCTCTGCCATCTACAAAGAGGACTCAGATGGATTTCCTGGCTGCCAGCTGTTGTGAGCATTTGTGAAATTAACTAGCAAATGAAAGATCTCTCTCTCTCTCTCTGTCTCCCTCCTGCCCTCCCTCCTCTCCTCCCATTCTCCCTCCCTTACTGCCTCCTTTTCAAATCAATAAAATGAATAAATATTAATTTCTTTTTGAAAATATGGAGCCCAATGATAAATCATAAACACAAATAAATCAAAACAGAAATAACTGACCCTGCAAATGATCGATGATATTGAGTCTCAAAATTACACGGTTAGATAGGTTTCTTGGAGAGCTATGACACTCTCAATGATTTTAGCTCACTTTTGATAACTGATTAAACACCAGTAAAGCACTACATTTGTATTAGATCTATTTTCTCAAGCATATCTGAGATATTATTCGAACTGGCATATGGACATGGAATAAAATAACATTAAATCACAACATTAAAAAATAATTTCCTATGCAGTTATTATTTAATTTATCAATGTCAGTCTATCAATTATTAACAAATGTATCTCTCTAGCATGGCCTTTGATAATAGGGGAAGCTGTGCACACGTGAGAACAATGCACATATGGAAAATCTCTGTACCCTACTCCCAGTTTGGCTGTGAAGGTAAAACTGCTCTGTGGAGTAGTAGGTAAAGCCACTGCCTGCATCCCATATGGGTACTGGTTCAAGTCAACTGCTCCACTTCTGATCCAGCTCTCTGCTATGGCCTGGGAAATCAGTAGTAAATGCCCAAGTTCTTGGGCCCTGCACCTGTGTGGAAGACTCGGAAGAAGCTCCTGGCTCCTGGCTTTGGATCTGCACAGCTCTGGCCATTGCAGCCAAGTGGGGAGTGAACCAGCAGATGGAAGACCTCTCTCTCTCTCTGCCTCTCTGTGTAACTCTGACTTTCAAATAAATAAATAAAGATTTTTTTTTAAAAAGTGACATGAGTTATCTGTACCCCTTGTTTATCAGCTCAATTCACAATAAATAAGATGGAATCAACCCAGGTGTCCATAAACTGATGACTGGATAAAGAAATTGTGATATATACTCCATGGTATGGAATACTAGTAAGAGCTGAAAAAAAAAAAAAAAGGAATGAAATCCTGTCTTTTGCAATAAAATTATACTTAGTGAAACAAGCTAGTCCCAAAAAGGCAAATACCATGTTTTTCCTGATCTGTGGTAACTAATAGATTACCAAAAAAATGTAATGTGTAGCAGTAAAATTGACATTTTTTTAGATTTGATGATTATTTACAGACCTGTCTCTACTGTTGAATAACAGTGGGTTTTTTTTTCTTCTTACTATTTGTTGCACTCTTTACTTACTGTAAGGTTAACCTTGTGAGTGTAAAGTAAACTGAAAGTAGGTCATTGTAAAAATTAAGAGAGGGATTAAAAGAAGCAGCAGGAGGAAAGGTAGGGTGGGAAGTATCACTATGTTCCAAAATCTGTATTTATGAAATACATGAAATTTGTTTCCCTTAAAAAATTTTAAATAAATAAATTTTAAAGTGATTTTGCTTGATGTTCTCATTTAATTCTTCTGATTGGCTTCAACAACCACTCTCATTTTGCTTGTTTTTTAATGCCTTCTAGCACTTCTAACCTCCATTTTTAACTGAAACAACTGAGTTTCTTCCAGGCGGAAGTCTCTTGCTAGAACACAGCAACACTGCAGGCTGACACAAACACCTTTTACATGAGAGATGTTGTGAAGATCAATGATACAACATTCCCTTAGCAACCCACCAACACCGGCTTGTGCAAACCTACTTCTGGCCACACCTTCTGAAAAGCTGCTAAGGCTTGAAAGTAATACAGAACCTAGACCGAGTCCAAGGGGGAAAACTTCCATCTGCTATCACAGCAAAAATAATCACCATAAATAAACTCTAGAGTTGTCCAGAGAGCATCAGGACAGTTTGAAATAAGAAAACAGGCACAGGATAAGTCAATGAATAGTTAATCAAAAATTATCAAAATGCACTACTTAAGCATAGTCTGTGTGGGTTTTGTTCTGGAGGTTACGTGCTAACTGCAACAACTGTGTCACAATCAGTCTTGTAGCAATTCTGGCTGTAAGTGATTTCTTAAAGGAAGTGCATATGAAGGAGGTGGCCCACAAAGGGTGTGCAATCATCTCTGGATGGACATGAGTCGGCGCTGGAACCCAAGATCAGTACCTGCCGAGTTCCTAATCCGTATTAGATTCTTTCTGTTGCTATCACAGGTTATCACAATTTAGTAAACATGAATGGATTATATTACAACTCTGGAGATCGGAAGTCCAAAATGGGTCTCACCGGGCTAAAACCAAGGAGTATAAAGGGCTGTGTTCTCTTCGGGTTCCAGGGGAGAGTCCACTTCCGAACCTTTCCAGCTTCTGGAGGCTGCCTCCCATCCGGGACTCGTGCCCCCTTTCCATGCTCAGACCCAGCAACTGTGTCTGCTTGAGTCCGCACATCTGCTTTTCTGATTCTGGCTCACATTTCCACTTATAAGGACCCTTGTGATTATACTGGTCCCACTCAGGTACTCCAAGCTAACACTTCCTTCTTTGGTTCAGCTCATTAGCAGCCTCAATTCTATGTGTGACTTTACTTCCCCTTTGCTACATAACCCAAATAACATGTGACAGATCCAAGCAATTAGGAATTTAGACACCTGGTAGGGGAGTCAAAGTAGTATTGCTCTGCCTACTACTTCATGTACCATCCAAGGCCCTCTGCTGCATAGACTTCAACTATCTTTCTGGTCTTCTCTCCTACCATAACCATTTATTTGATATATATTGCTACATACCAGATTACCCCATAAATTAGCCCCAAATAAAAACGTTTATTATCCCATAGTCCCTGTGGGTCAGGAATCCAGGGGTGGATTTACTGAGTCCCCTGGCTTAGGGTCTATAATTAGGCTGCCATCAAGACATCAGCTGGGTTAGGGGCAGGCACCGCGGCTCCATTGGCTAATCCTCTGCCTGTGGCGCCGGCATCCCATATGGGCGCTAGGGTTCTAGTCCCAGTTGCTCCACTTCCAGTCCAGCTCTCTGCTGTGGCCCGGGAGGACAGTGGAGGATGGCCCAAGTGCTTGGGCCCTGCACCTGCATGGGAGACCAGGAGGAAGCACCTGGCTCCTGGCTTCGGATCAGCGCTGTGCAACAGCCATTGGGGTGTGAACCAACGGAAAAGGAAGACCTTTCTCTCTGTCTCTCTCTCTCTCTCACTGTCCACTCTGCCTAAAAAATAAATTTAAAAAATTAAAAAAAAATAAAAAGCCAAGAGATTTTTCTGGCCAGCTATCCTAAGGCCTAGAAGAAGTCTCGTTTATATTTGCACATTAGCCAAACTTCCTGATGGAATGACCTAGGATTTTGGCAAAGGACAATTTCTTGTCACCGCCTTCACTGCGTATCCAGCCCTGTGTTTTTCACATGACTGTGCTGCCTAAAAGTCACCTTTAGACACACTGGAGTTTCTATAGTAGGTAATCTTAGATAAGCAAATGGAAATTAGGTATATAAGAAAAAGAGAGGCAAAGGTAGATAGAAGTGGCTGGGTCAGAAACTGACCATTTTACAAAGAGAAGACTCTACTTGCAAATACTGGTATCTGACAGGAGTGCTGGTACAGGACAGAAAGAGTAAGATGGCCTGGTTCTCCCTCCACCTCCTGAACCTTCTCTGGGCTTTGGCTCAGACCAGTACTCAGACCCAAAGTTCATGCTGTGAGTATGGTATTTTCTCTGGGGAAGTCAGGGAAGCAGTCGCCCTAGGGAGAGGCAGAGACCTCAGATACTGAGCTCTGCTGGTGAGAAAGTGGTTGAAAATCATGATCGCATCTGGAGAGCCAATAAGGGTAAGTCAGGTGTATGTGTTTTTCATCTTTCCTGACTTGATGGCACAAGCGCTTTGAGAGGCAAGTCTATTCATTTTTTAATTGAGAGGTTGAAATACTATGGTGTGATTAATGATTGATGATTCAAAGATAAATAATGGCAATGTTGACCAAGTCCTAGTGGGAAATGTTGGTACCTGCTGAGCATAGGTCATATCCAAAATATTTAATATTCTTCATGGAACAGTTGGGAAAAAATGGATGCAAAGAAATCACTGATTCCTAGGAGGTACTAGAAACCATGTGAAATGTGCGTGAGCCTTAGTCCTTGACGTTATTCCATAAAAAACATATTTTCTATCTTAAAGATATGGAAGGAGAAGTTGTAGGGACTAATAATTGTCTTCCAAAGAAAAATCTCAATGTTTTTTCCATCTCTCTCAAGTCACTTAGAATACCAATGTTAATTGAGTCTTCTAAAAGAAACAAAAGACACAGGAATCATGTTTCTAAGGACAAAGAATAAGGGTTAGGGGTTTTCTCTTCCCAGCGGTTCCTGCATCAGAGCAGTCATTGGTTAATGGCATCCAAGTGCTCATGGAGGATTCAGTGACCTCATCAGCCCTCCCAAACCCCAGCATCCTTATTGCCATGAACCTGGCTGGAGCCTATGGCTTGGAGGCCCAGAAGCTCCTGACTTATGAGCTCATGGCCAGTGACCCTGCAGGTAAGATCTCCACGCCCCTCTCATGCTCCCTGAATTTTGCATTAGTACCATGGTCCCCTCTCCCTACCTGCTAAATACCTGGAGAGAAGTGTGTGTGAGGTCAGAGCACGCATGGAAGAGGGCAGTAAAGCTCAAAGAGTTCTAGATCAGGTGTTAAAAGATCCGGCTTCCCGGCTGGCTCTGCCTTTTATTAACTCTGGGACTTTGCACAGATCACTAATCCTACTCAACCTCTCCCCAACTCTAATAACAATATTAATGATAATAACAGGAAAATCTCTGCTTGCTACCTCCCAGGAATTGCCTTGAGACTCAAGTTGGATAAAAGCTTTAAATTATTTTGTAACTGTGAATTGTCCTATGGAAATTTTCTCTGTTGCTTTTCTAACCAGATACCAGGGATTCTTGATGGAGTTCTCAAGTCACACAGCAACAAATTAATTAAATTAATTCAGGAGATTAAATACGTTATCAAGTATTTTTTCCATATTTCTTTCTTTATAAAGACAAAACCTATCTACTCACATTATTAAAAAAATCAACATGGTCTCGGTCAGCCCTGGTTGCTGGTGGTCTCTTGCCTGAGAATATCTTTGTGTAACTGTTTTGTTCTCTCCTCTGCAGACCTAACCACTGGGCAGCTTGCCCTCACCGTTATGGCCCTTACCTCTTCCTGCCGAGACCCTGGGAATAAAGTATCCATTCTGCAAAGTCAGATGCAGAAGTGGGCACCTTCAAGTGAGACATCATTGGGAGAGATGGCAGAGGGAGGCGCGGGTCCTTCCTGGGCATTTAAAACCCAAGGAGTTTAGAGGTGGTGAAAATGGAAAATTAGGGAAGAGACACTCTGATCCCTCTAATAATCCCACAAGTAAGAGATTCACTTCCACTCCAAAACGAAGTACCATTACCTCCAGGAACACGGCCTTGTCAGTCCATCACCTGTCTGATAAAATCATCATTCATTTTATTCTAGTCAAATGTCAGATGGCGTTCCCATTCTAGGAACCATTGAAGCTATCCTTTGCCCATACTGTGTCTTTCTTTGGGGGCAGGTTTTCTAGCAATTCTTATTTAAAAGTTTTGACTTTTCATTCTGCACAAATGTCTCCATAATAGTGAATGTTCACCTAATAATGACTCTCTGTCCCCTTCTGAGGCCTCAACGCTGAAGCATCAGCCTTCTACAGCCCCAGCCTGGCCATCTTGGCCCTGTGCCAGAAGAACTCAGAGGCAACCTTACCAATAGCTGTACGTTTTGCCAAGACCCTGCTGGCCAATTCTTCTCCCTTCAGTGTGGGTGAGTAGATCACCACTGTTTAAAACTGTCCTGAACTGGGAACATTCAAGGTGAGGCACAGTGCACAGAATGGTAGAGCTAGAGAGGAGAGTGGGAGAGGAGAGCTTTCTATAGGAAAAGAACCAAGGACGATGGAAAAATGTGTAGATGGAAGATACTTAACAAAACTTGTTGGATATGTGCATTAGGCATAAACAAATAAAGGCAAAATAGTGAGACACAGAAACCAAGGTAATACTTCATATGTTCTAACAGTTACAGAACCTCCGTTGGGAACAATAAACATGTCACCCAAGTCAGAAGTCGATCCTAAGTTAAATATTGAGGTCTTGCCTCCGCCCAACCCTGTTCTCTCTCTCTAATGAATACTGATGCTTCCACACTCTGCTCTTCTCAATGATTATCACTGTTACATCCAAATATTCTCTTTCGATTAAACAGCTGCTACCTGAACCTTTAAACCCATGATTTCCTCATTCAGAGCAAAGCTGGGGCCATCTCATTCCTTTGTTCTGCAAACACGGTTGCTTACTCATGGCCTTCTTTTGGCCACCCTTTTGTGTTAATTATCCCATCTCTCTTGGAGCCACTGTCATATTGCATGGTTACTTTTGCCCTCTGTCATTCTCTAAATGCTATCTCTGGTTTTCACCTCCTTCCACAGGCCTCATTAGTGACTTCCATGTTTCTGTTTCTATCGGACAAGCACATTTGCTCTAGTAGCCCGTAGGTGGGTCAAACAACAGACAGTGGTCCTTTGCTACCTGGGACCTCACACGCTGCTGAGGTTTCTCTGCCAGTTTTAGAGAGTTTGGACGTCTTTGCTCTGGGATTCAGTAACACAGTCACCCTGGGTGACATTATGCAACGCTCAGAGAATAGTGTGGAGAGCAAAGATCAGTGAAATAGAAGATGCGACCTGGCGAGCTTTTCATTTGGTCTGGACTTTTCATCCCAGAACTGTTCATTCCGTCTACAAGTTTCTCACTTGCAAATGATGAAAAAGTCCCTGTGCTGGGTGCTATGGGGGGATGCAAAGTTCACACCATCCAAGCATTCACTGAGCACGATTAACAACAACACATGAGGACATTTCAAAAAGTTCATGGAAAACTGAATTAGTGGGAAAAATACTTTTGAAATCCATGCATAGTATTTTCACAATACACGATGTTTATGAACTTTTTGAAGACTCCTTGAATATCAGAGAGTGTCAAAATTGAAAACAGGTATAAACCACAAATGCTAAAGGGGAGAGACTCTATCTGTTGGGCTGGGATGACCAAGAAGGCTTCACTGAGAGAACATGAAGACTGGCCTTCAAAACCTGCTGACGTTTTGAAAGATACACATTGGAACAAGAGAAATAGGATTCAACATACTGCCAGTCTATACAAACACAAATCGTGAGCCATTGAATTACACAGATCCGGGTTCAGGTCTGGTGTTTCTGCTTACTGGTTATGTGACCTAGGAAACTTGTACATGAAAACAATTACAGATCCTAATTCACGGATTTCCCAGAGGAGCACATGAGATCATGTAACTAGAAGTAGCGCACAACTAATGCGAGATGTGTATATTGTGGTGGTGGTGACCCTATCCCCGCTGTGATTGACAGACACAGGAGCAGTGGCGACCTTGGCTCTGACCTGTATGTACAACAAGATCCCCGTGGGGTCAGAAGAAAGTTACAGAGACCTGTTTGGCCAGGTACTAAAGAATATTGTAGAGAATATCAGCGCAAGGATCAAAGACAATGGCATCATAGGAGATATCTACAGTACTGGCCTTGCTATGCAGGTAAACACACCCTGGATACTTTTGACTGGGTCCATACCAATAAGATAAAATTGTAGGATCAACAAACCAGGCCTCTGCTAACATCTCTGGGTAAATCCTACTGGTGTACCTTGAGGTATGCTTTTTGTAGTGACTGCATTAGTTTATCCATTGGGACAATGCAGGCTAAGTGTTATTTGCTCCTTACCTCATAGGTAAAATGTGACAACAAATCTATATGAATCTGTTTACCTTCTTTGGAAAACGAAGCAAACTAAATAAATCCAAGAACTTTATTGGTTTCTTATTGAAAATAATCAGTTTCTTAATAATAGTTACAGACTATTGAAAGTTTGATGTATAAATAATAAAGATTATAAGGTAAGTCCTCGAAATATATTAAATTTTTTTTAAAAACTTTATTTATCTGAGAGGTAGAGTTATGGACAGTGAGAGGGAGAGACAGAGAGAAAGGTCTTCCATCTGCTGGTTCACTCCCCAAATGGCTGTAACGGCTAGAGCTGCGCCAATCCAAAGCCAGGAGCCAGAAACTTCTTTGTCTCCCACATGGGTGTAGGGGCCCAGGCACTTGGACCATCTTCCACTGCTTTCCCAGGCCATAGCAAAGAGCTGAATTGAAAGTGGAGCAGCCAGGACTAGAACCAGTGTGCATCTATAGGATGCCAGCAACACAGGCAGAGGCTTAGCCCACCACACCACAGCTCTGATCCAAAATATTAAATTTTAAGAATCAATCTTTTGAGCCAATCTTTTTATTTTTTTGACAGGCAGAGTGGACAGTGAGAGAGAGAGACAGAGAGAAAGGTCTTCCTTTTCCTTTGGTTCACCCCCCAATGGCCACTGCAGCCAGCGCTCTGCAGCTGGCGCACCACGCTGATCCAAAGGCAGGAGCTAGGTGCTTCTCCTGGTCTCCCATGCGGGTTCAGGGCCAAAGCACCTGGACCATCCTCCACTGCACTCCCGGGCCACAGCAGAGAGCTGGACAGGAAGAGGAGCAACAGGGACAGAATCCGGCGCCCTGACCAGGACTAGAACCCGGTGTGCCGGTGCCGCGATGCCGGCCAATTGTTATTTTTTTTTCTAAGTCCATTATCTTAACCTCAAAAAGGCAGATTTGTGTTCAAGATGATTAGCAAAAATCATCTAAAGTTGACTAAACTTTTCTAAAATCCCCTGGTAGATGATAGAGCCAGCTCTGCCTAGAACCAAGTCCATACTCAGTCCTATGCTTCCCTAGTGTAACACTGAAGTTTGAATTCCGTAAGATGCTTCTTACAGCTCCAAGTCCAACTCCCTGTCCTGATCCAGTTATCTAGGGCAGCATCCCACATGGAAAGCAGAGGCACCAATAACAGTGGAAAGATTTAACCAAATAGAATCAGAAATTTAAGTCACTCGTGTCCAAATCCTCTAGTCCATACTAAGAAGTTTGTGCTCTATATTCTCAAAATATCCCAGAGAATTAATAGAAAAATGTACCAATGACTCCCCACGAAAGCCCAGGAAAGGAAAATTAAAGAGTTACAAAGCCACCCCTCAACCTAATAGAGCTGTGGACTACTGTTAGAAGGAAAGTATCTTCAGGGTCAGGTTGGAATAAAGGTCGGAATTGGTATTTCACACATTAAAGATTTTAACAGATGTCCAGAAATTATTTTATTTCTCAAAATTAAAATTTATTAACATATGGTTTTAAAATCTCATGTACTGAATATTAAGAAAGTACTAAACAGCTAAGAATAGTTCATTTTAAGCAAGAGAATAAAAATAAAATTCCTGGAGTAGGCATTTGGTCTAGCAGTTGTAATGCTGATTAAGATGCCACATTCCATATCTGAGTGCCTGGGTTTGAGTCCTAATTCCTTTCCATATTCCAGTTTCCTGCTGATGGACACTCTTGGAAGTAGCAAATTATTTCTCAAATGTATGAGACCTCCGTTGAGTTCTCAGCTCCTGGCTTCAGCTTCAGGCCCAATCTTGGCCTTTGCTGGCATTTGGGGAGTACAGCAGCAGATGGGAGCATCACACTTCCTCTCTTCCTCTTTCTCTGCCTCCACCCCCCCACTTCTTCTTCTCCCTCTCCCTCTCCCTCTCCAAGCCCCTGGTAGATGATAGAGCCAGATCTGCCTAGAACCAAGTCCATACTCAGTCCTCTGCTTCCCTAGTGAACACTGAAGTTTGAATTCTGTAAGATGCTTCTTATAGCCCCAAGTCCAACTCCCTCTCCCTCTCTCTCTCCCTGCTCCCTCTCAATCTCTTGCATAAAAAGTTCCCTCTCCAACATACCATGCTTAAAAGTGATTAAATAAAAAAGATAGCTTATATGTCACAGTCAATGACATTTTGTCATAGAACAAAAGCCTAGTTTTGATCCACGTCTGGATCTAAAGAGTATTTTCAAGGGCCTACAAAGATTTGTAGAAGATAAAGAAAGTCTGTAATGGATTATAAGATAATTTGAGGAGTTATATGTGTGTGTATACCTCACATAAAATAACCTTGCTTCAACTTAGTGCCCCACAGAGAAACATTTGCTTTAACTAATTTGACTTGTGGAGTCTATTTGGAATTTTATCACCTGCTCCGTACAATCTGATAAGCTGTACCTGGGAATGAAAGATTTTCCTATCAAGGGCAAGACCTCATCCATATCCAGATGCCATAGCCCAGAGGGATTTCTTAGATTACTCAGGCAACCTGAAAACTGGAGTCACCAGGTCTCTAATATGTAAACTTTTCCATCTAAAATGTCCTTGCCTTGTCTCAGATCTGCCACCATCTCAAACAAATATTGAATTTCTCTAGATTTCATCTCCCCCACAATAACAAGGCTGCTTTTAGGTTAAATGAAATGTAGTCTTCAAAAAAAAAAAATCACAGTTCCAGCATTGTTTGTGGTTTTCTCCCAGCAGAACAGTAGTGCTTCTAACCCTTCTTTGCAGGCTTTGCTCAACCTCTTCCAGGATGTCAGTGCCCTTCCGGTGGCCTGGGAGATGCTTATCACTTGCTAACAGCATTCATAAGGCATTTCCTCTGTCACAGAACTTCACCTCTTTCTTCCATCAATGTTCTCAAGTAGAAAATAGATCTAACACATGTCTTAATGTAGAGTTATTAATGACTTCTGACAGCTTAATGTGTTACTCTTCTCAAGACTGTTGGCAAGCCAAATTGTTGCCCTAATAGTGTTCCCCAAATCTGATTGTAACACAGATATTTGTTCTGTGACTACTATGTGACAGACACCATGCTAAGTAATGACATCACATTAAAGAAGACAGATGTAGTTTAAACCTTTGGTAGCTTAAGTTCTAGATTCTAGGTGATCAAAAAGATTAGTGATCAAGTCTGCTCCTTACAGGAACCACTCCCATATCAGCTTAGTTCCTTACTCTCACTCTCTCTCCCCCATCTCTCCCTCTCTCTCTCTCTTTCACCCTATCTCTCCCAGGCTCTCTCCGTCACACCTGAGAAACCGAGAAAGAAATGGAACTGCGAGACGACCATGAACACGATATTTGATGAGATTAAGCAGGGGAAATTCCAGAACCCCATGGCCATTGCGCAAATCCTCCCTTCTCTAAGAGGCAAGACGTACCTAGATGTGCCTCACGTGACTTGTAGCCCTGGTAAGAGCTCTTTTAACACCTGACTCTCAATTCTTACGTCACACACTGAAACTTATGCCAGTAATGATGTGTCCATTACTCCCCTGTGGATGAAGCCCCGTCTGACTTTCAGTTCCCAAGAGTGTGTGCTACTGCATAAACACCTGCCCCCCCAAAATTCAGACCTGTGTTTACTTCCTTCAGCATGCATTCATTGAGCACCTGGTATGTACAAAACATTTTGTAGGAGGGAAAATTCCATAATTTCATGTAAAATAACTTCATTCATCCACTTGAAAATGTACTACCAAGCATTATGTATATCTTACGATGTCTGCTCTTCCAAAGTCATGAGACTGCTATGTAGACAAAAACTAGAATATTTGGAAGACTAGAATAAGTATTAAATAGAAATTGAATCCATATACAATGAAAATGCAAAAAAGAAGTAATGATTGATCCTTGATTTTGTTTAGGAGACTTAGGAGGAGAACAGAGTTGATATTTCAGTCAAGCTTTAAAAGTCCCAAATATGAAAGCTTGATGCTAACAGCACACTGAAGGAATGAGGTGAAAACCTGCAATGCTGCTTTTTAATTTGAAATATTCTTTACTTTATTCAATTACAAATATGATGCTGAGATACTTAAAATTCAAACACTGAAGAAATACGGATTTAAAAAGTAGAAATCTTTTGCAGAAATTTATCACCCCAGAACTAATCTGTGTTTGATATGGATTCTTCTAATTCTCCTTTTTAATCAAATATTAATATAAAGTATTGTTCCATTTAAATTGCATGCACTTGATTTTTAAATTTTTTTAGATTTATTTTATTTCTTTGAAAGATAGAGTTACACAGAAAGAGAGGGAGAGACAGAGAGAGAGAGACTTTCCATCCACTGGTTCACCCCACACATGGCTGCAACAGTCAGGGCCAGGCCTTGCCAAAGCCAGGAGCTAGGAGCTTCATCCAAGTCTCCCAAGTACTTGGGTCATTTTCCTCTGCTTTCTTAAGTGCATTAGCAGGAGCTGGATCAGAAGTGGAGCAGCCAGGAATTGAACTGGCACCTATATGTAATGCATTGCAGGCGGCAGCTTAACCCATTATGTGACAATGCCAGTGTGCATGTACTTCCTAGGACAAAAAAGAGATCAGATATTCTTTGTCTGTCTCAAATGCAGAATTCACAGAGAACAAAATCAAGCAAGTTTATCCCAGTTGTACCAAATACTGCTACGTTTGCCTGACTCCTAAGACTCCTGCTTCCCAATGATTTTCCAAGTTTAACAAATTGTCTATGGAGTCCTTGCCAGGATTCTACACTTGCTATCCAAGCACTTTGTTAAACTCTGTGAAATGTAATTCTTTTTAAAAATATTTTCTTGAATGAGTTGCTAGTGACAGAGATTTTGTACCTATAAAACAAATGCCAGAGTCTTTGAAAAACTTGGCTTCTTTGCTCTTCACAGGAGTTGAGACACAACCAACTCTACCCAGCCAACTTACCCCTGCCCCCACCTCAGCATCCAACATCACTGTCACATACACAATAAACAACCAGCTGAGGGGGGTGGATCTGCTCTTCAATGCGACCATCAACGTCAGTGTGAAAAGTGGATCAGTACTACTTGTAGTCTTAGAAGAAGCAGAGCGCAAAAATCCTATGTTCAAGTAAGTGGCATTTGCCATTCTCCCCAGGCCTAACCCGAATTCCTAATTCTCTCTCTCTCTCTCTCTCTCTCTCTCTCTCTCTCTCTCCCTCTCTCTCTCTCTCTCTCATTTTCTATTTCCTTCTGATAATTTATGGATTTTTAAATCTAATAACCCCATGAGGAGTTTGCAATGGAGTAATTAAGCAAGGATCTCATGAAAAATGAAATCCTACAGGTCAATACATCACAGAAATTTAAAAACAAGAATGCAGAGGAGAGAGAATCCATTGCGCATTAGAAAAGTCAAAGAAGGCTCTGTGGAATTGCAACAAGTAGAATAAATAATTTCTACTTAGGAAAATATGAGAAAGAGTCATTCTAGAGAGAAAGAACGTCTACAACAAAACATTTTCAGTAGGTATGAGCAAGGAATAGGGGGTAACTGAGTAGGCCCAGCTTGGCTAGAGAGAATAAGGACTGGAGTGAGTGATGTCTGAAATGATACTTTGCATGATATTGTAAAAAGCCTTAAATGCAAGGTTAAGGAGATTAGTCTTCGTGTTTCAGAGAAGCATTGCAAATTTTTAAGAAAATCTGTGATGTGAATGTTCCTTGGGTTACAAGAGTAGGAGACAAGGGGGAGAATGAGGCCATGACTTAATAGTGAAGCTCTGACGTGACAGAGATTTCATCTAGCATAAAGGACTCACCCGAGCAAGACTCTCTGGGGCTCTGTAGATGATTAATGTGAAGGTCAAGAGAAAGGATCTACAAAATTATTGACAAAAATGTCAAGAAGGAAGAATATCTCTCAGAGAAACTTAATTCCTTAGAATTGCTTAATTTGGGGTGTTCAAACTAGAAAATTCAGAAGGATTTTGAAGGTATATAGAGGGAGTCCTAGAAAAAAGAAGCCAATGGGCTGGCACCATGGCTCACTTGGTTAATCCTCCACCTGCGGCACCAGCATCCCATATGGGCGCCAGGTTCTAGTCCTGGCTGCTCCTCTTCCAGCCCAGCTCTCTGAGGTGGCCTGAGAGGGCAGTGGAGGATGGCCCAGGTGCTTGGGCCCTGCACCCGCATGGGAGACCAGGAAGAAGCACCTGGCTCTTGGCTTTGAATTGGTGCAGCTCCAGCCATAGCAGCCATTGAGGGGGTGAACCAATGGAAAGATCTTTCTCTCTGTCTCTCCTTCTCACTGTCTATAACTCTACCTGTCAAATAAGAAATAAAAAATAAAGAAAAAAGAAAAGAAAAAAGAAGCCAGCACAGGCAAAAAAAAAAAAAATGGATAGTTATCTGATAGAGCTGATAACTGTGCAGTAGGTAGCAGATATGTACACCCAACAAACTGTGAGACCCATTTACTTTTAATCCCATTTATAATAGCAAGGGTACTTCAAAATGTTCATGAAAATTGAATTGAAAGATCAGTTTATTTCAGAGCAAAAACATGTTGAACTCCATGCATACAAGGGGTCTTCACATTGTGAGGAATATGGACAAAGGTCAAGCAGTCAACAATTGAGTGAGACTGCATGGGGATCTATCCACAGGGTTCTATTAAGCACATGATATCTATTGCCCACTGCATGGCTCCTCACTGCACTGACTCCTATAGACAGGTCAGGATAAAAGTTTCATGAGGAATATTTAATTTACAAACCCCCTGAATATACTTTCCTTCAGTGAGATTTGCTTTTATTTTGCCTGATTTTTTCTTTTTCTGTTTGTAAATACAATAAATACATGTAGTAAAAATTTTGAGAGAAAAAGGGTAAAGAAGACAACAAATCGGCTACATCCTCAAAAAAATGTATCCAGTATTACTATCGTTCATGATTCTGTAGGTGATTTTTCACATGCAAATTACAAACAGTGTGATCCATCATTTACCTGGGGCAAATATTTTATGTAAAATTTGCATTCCACATTTTTAGTTAACATTTTTGCATAAGTATTTTCCCATGTTACCAAAACTTATTGAAAAATATAATTATTTTCACAACCTTCAATTTTAGGCATTCATTCCATCATTCACTGAATTATTCACACTTTTGGAGCATTTACATTTTTAAAAATTTTCTCAATTTAAAGATTTTTTTGAACATCCACTCATTTTTATTTCATTTCAAATGGGATAATTTCATATTAACCACTGCATTTCTCTTTTGGGCATGATTTTATCTGGTCTTTATGCATTTAGAATGTCTTTGTTACTTCTTCTCTTCATATTGCCTGATCTCAAATGAGGTCTTAATCATATATCATTTTATCCTTAGATTTGAAACCACAATGACATCCTGGGGCCCTATCGTCTCTTCTATCAACAATATTGCTGAAAATGCTAATCACAAGACATACTGGGAGTTCCTCAGTGGCAGTACACCTTTGAATCAAGGTGAGGAAAGAAAAGCAATGGGCATCTCTTCCATAATTTGAAGGCTACACTCCCTAATTATTTATTTAATTTTTTCATATAATCAAAAAATAATTGTGAGATTACATGTGTATATACAATGATTATTTATTATATTTATAGATACATATGCATATATCATTGTATACACACATTCAATAGAGATAGATGGATAGATAGACAGTTCTTTAGTTATTAGTGACTCTCTTTACAGAGAAGAAAATTAAGTCTTAGAGACATTGAAGGTATTTCCACAAGACATGCCTCTAGCATTTGATAGAGTGAGCAATCAAACTCAAATGTCCAAACTCTAGGATGAATGTGCTTTTTTCCATAGCTATTCAAAACTTCATTCTTTGCCCTTTTTTTCTGTCATGGCTTTCTTTAAATCTCCAAACAAACGAATGTCTGTGCATGCATGTTTCTGTGGAGAAAGTGGGAAGAATAAGTCAGACTTTAGCAAAAATGTAGCATTCGTTCAATGTTTTTCACAAATACTAAAATATCCTCCAACTGGGAGTCCACTGGTATACGGTTTTGACTAAAGATGATATCACCTAGTGAATCTGTTGTTAATCGTCTTCAGACAGAGAGATGTAAAGCCAAATGAACTCACAGCATTGCCAAAGAGGCTTCATTACCCAACATTATAATGGCAGTGATTTTTTTCTTAACGTCTGTCATATATTTAACAAAATCTGGCTGATCAGAATGTGTGACATTGCAACAAAGCATGCAATAAAGACGGGTCACACAGGCCTTTTTTTTAATTTTTTTTTACTTTCAAGTTAATTTAAAAAAATATTTAATTTATTTGAAAGTCAGAGTTACACAGAGAGAGGAGAGGCAGAGAGAGAAGACTTCCATCTGATGGTTCATTCTCCAGTTGACTGCAACGGCCGGAACTGCGCCGATCCGAAGCCAGGAGCCAGGAGCTTCTTCCGGGTCTCCCACATGGGAGCAGGGGCCCAAGGGCTTGACCATCTTCTTCTGTTTTTCCAGGCCATAGCGGAGAGCTGGGTGGGAAGTGGAGCAGTCAGGTCTCGTTAACCCGCTGCGTCACAGTGCTGGGCACCCCACACAGGCCTTGAATAGAAGTTCCTCTCTGACTTATTTACATGGCTTCACTAATCAAGTCACAGAGCTTTCATGAGACGCAGTTTCTACATTAATAAAATGGTAGTAGCACTAACCTTTTCTTGGGTATTTTGAGCATTAACAATGATGTGTTTAAAATGATTACAAAGGGGCAGACATCTTGCACAGTGGTGAAGATGTCACTTAAGATGCCCACATCCCATACAGGAGTGCCTGGGATCCAGTCCCGACTCTGTTCCTAATTCCAGTTTCTGTTAACACACACCCTGGAAAGCAGCATGTGATAGCCCAAGTACTTGGGTATCTGCCACCTGTGTGGGGTACCCGGATTGAGTACCAGGCTCCAGGCATCAGCCTGATGCAGTCCAGGCTTTGAGGACATTTGGGGAGTGAACCAGCAGATGGAAGATTTTTCTGTGTCTGTCTCTTTCCTTCTCTCTGTTTCTCTGCCTTTCAAATAAAATGAAAATAAATAATAAACAAAATTTAAAATAAAATTAAGTAAATAAATAACTACAGGGCTTTTTGCATGGTCTGTAATCAAAAATGCTAATCATCATTTTCATTCCTTCTGCCCACCTTCATCTCGAGAAACTGCCCTGGGAACTTAGAGCAGGCTTATTCCCATGTCTCCTAGTTACTATTCTTTTCCAGGAGAAACGACGGTAAAGAAAAGCTCCCTGAGAACCAAAAAGCTCTGGGCCTGGAATTGCCATTCTTTTTGTTGCCTGATCACCTGAAAGATAACAGATATTGTCACTGTCTATCTTTCCAGTCCCAAGAGACAAGAATTCGCAATCTGTTACTCTTGTTTATTCTGTACAAAATTGTCAAAAATGCAAATGAGATCCTCCCTATAATACTTTAATCTTGGCATAATTAACCTGTTTTAATAATATCCACTATTTATTCCACAATTATTACATGTCAGGTACTGTATTTGGCACCCAGCAATTATTGTTTCTAATCCTAAAAATAGCTCTTTGGAGTAAACATTTACAAAATTTTCCATGAAGAAAAGAAGCTCCCAGTTTTAAACCACTTATTGGGGACTGGTGCTGTGGTACAATGGGTTAAGCCAGCACCCGCAACTCCAGCATCCCATATCAGTTCAAGTCCCAGGTGTTCCGCTGCCAAGCCAGCTCCCTGCTACTGTGGCTAGGAAAGCAGCAGAAGGGACCCAAGTACTTAGACCCCTGAACCCTCGTGAGAGACTTGGATGAAGCTCTGGCTGCTGACTTCAGCCTGGCGCCAGCCTGGCCCAACCCCAGCTGTTGTCGCAATCTGGGAAGTTACCCAGCAGATGGAAAAATCTCTGTGTGTCTGTCTCTTCCTCTCTATCTCTCTGTCACTCTGCGTTTCAAATAAATACAATAAACTTTAAAAAAAAAAAAAAGAAGAAGAAGAAAAACAGCTCATGGTGATCCGGAGACTGGAATCACAAACTTTGTTGTTTCTGCCGTAATAATCAGCTGTCCAGTTCTCTCCAGGGTGATTTTACCGCGGTTTAATGGCCTGATCCCTTGGGGTGGTTCCATGCACCATGGTGACCTCTTGCTGTTCTCTGCTTCTTTCCAGGGGTTGCTTACTATGTACCCTTCAACAAGGAGCACATCACAGCCAACTTCACACAGTACTAAGCAAGAAGTGGATTCAACCTCTGCTGAGCATCTACAAACTTGGGTGGAATAGGTTTTGCTTCATTTCAAATCAATACCAAAAAAAAAAAAAAAAGATAGATATCTATAATGCTACTATATTCCTGGTAAAAACAGAAAGCTGCTATGTAAAACAAATAATTCAGAGCTCTGTAGAGTCTCAAAATCTATGACCTATGAAAATAAAATGTCCAGCTTCTCAGCACAATAGCTGTCATTCACTACTTACACCTACAGAGAGGGAACCTAGTTGGTATGTTGGGGTGACATAAAAAGATTTCAAAAAAAAATCATTTTGATCTTCTTGATTAAACAATACACTCCTTATTTCTATAAACTAAATTATATTTTTGGTTTTTACCAAGTACTCCTTTTTAAATCACCTAATGTAAACACATATGCATATGTCTGTACATATATATATATGAAATGACCAAAATCTTTTCTTACGAAATTCCCAGATGGTTCAGACTGAGAAAGTGACATAATATCATAACACTCTCCTTTTTTCCCTCAATATTTGTACTAATTAAAATCAAGTTAGAGGCCAACACTGTGGCATAGTAAGTTAAACCTCTACCTGAGGAGCTGGCATCCTATATGGGCACTGGTTCATGTCCCGGCTGCTCCTCTTCCAATCCAGCTCCCTGCTAATGTGCCTGGGAAAGCAGTGGAAGATGACACAAGTGCTTGGGACCCTATATCTGCATTGGAGACCCAAAAGAAGCTCCTGACTCCTGGCTTTGAATCGGCCAGTTTCAGCTGTTGAGGCCATCTGGGGCGTGAGCCAGAGGATGGGATCCGCTGTCTCTCCCTCTTTCTGTCTGTAACTCAACTCTCAAATAACTAAATAAAATCTTTTAAAAAATCAAATTTAAAACATATTTTATATACTGTATATATCAAAAATATCAACATAATCTATATTCAATATAAAATTTTATATATTTATATATGAGACAAATATAGATTATTTGAAAAATTTAAACTTTCAAAGAAATGTTTTTTCAATTTTAAAAAAATTTTAAATAGTTTTTACAAATTTTTTTAAATACATACTTATTTATTTGAAACACAGAGTTACAGAGAAGGAGAGAGAGAGAATCTTCCATCCACTGCTTTACTCCCCAAATGGCTGCAATGGCCAGGGCTGGACCAGGCTGAAGCCAGGAGCCACGAGCTTCTTCCAAGTCTCCTATGTGGGTGCAGGGGCCATCCTCTGCTGCTTTTCCAGGCACACTAGCAGCGAGCTGGGTAGGAAGTGGAGCAGCCAAGACTTGAACCAGAATCCATATGGAATGCTGACCTCACAGGTGGCAACTTCACCAACTATGCCACAATGCCAGCCCCTAAAAATGTTTCTAATTTAAGTTTTCATAACTTTCTGCCATTAGTGGGAGTCAACACTGGTGCAAACTTTCTAGAGAATAATATGAAAAATATGCATCAAAAGCCTTTTAACCCAAAATATCTCAATTATGAAATTTATATAAAAAAAGAATGGTCAGAGGACACATAGATACACAAGAATCAAAATGTCAGCTGTGACTATCAGAGAACAGAGCTTAGGTGAACAGCCACAGTATACTTCCTAACGCTGAGTCCCAGAATTACACCAGCCTCCCATCCTAGCACCTCAGAGCAAGTGCCTGCTCTCTGATAACTCTGACTGCCAGAAGGAAAAGCTGTGAGCCACACAGGCCCCAGTTCTTTTCCCAAACACACCTGTTAGGTGAGTCACTATGTCCCAGAAAAGGGGCAGGAATGCCACTGTAATGGAAGGAAACCCAGGAGTGAAGAATAAAATACTCTCTCCTAACATATAATGTTTATGGCATGGAAAAAGTAGAAACAACATATTTATCCAACCATAGGGCAATGAAAGACAAACTCACACATCCAGGTGATGGGATAGTTAAAAGTGCCTAAACTTCATGTGGAAGATAAAAACTTGTAGACGTGAAGACATGTTCATGGGGACAGCCAAGTGAATGAAGCAGCCTACACAGCATTGTACTAGCACCTGTTCTGGAATGTTTTAGAGGCTGTGTCTAGCACAGCACCTGGCATAAAATATGCATTGGATTAATGAATTCCGTTCATAAAAGACTATATCCAGTTGGAAAACACAACCTACAAATACAGTGTGAGAAAAAAAGATTTTGGGTAGGGGTCAATGTCATGGTGAAGCAGGTTAAGCTACAGCCTTAGATGTTGGTATCCCATATGAACACCAGTTTGAATCCTAGCTGCTCCACTTCCAATCCAGCTCCTGTTAATGTGCCTGGGAAAGCAATGGAAGATGGTCCAAGTGCTTGGGTCCCTGGCACCCATGTGGGAGACCCGGATGAAGTTTCTGGCTCCTGGCTTCAGGCTGGATCAGCCCTAGCCGTTGCAATCATTTAAGGAGTGAACCAGTAGATGGAAGATATCTCTCTCTCTCTCTCTCTACTCTGCTTTTTAGATAAATAAAAATAAATCTTTAAAAAATATTTTGGGTACTTATTCTGTATTTGTCCATAAGTTAGTTGAGTAACCCGAACAGGCAATCCTCCAGTTAACTCAAACATTAGTTTCCTCATCTATAAATGAGGAGTTTGGCAGAGTCCTCTCTAAAATTCTCTTCAATCTGGAAACGTCTTAAGAATTATATTCTTTGAGATTTGTACATTGCTTATAATCATGTGCCTCTTGTAATGTACTGACTGTGATAGAGAAGAATGAATTAAGGTGCAACCTTTCCCACCAATCATAACCAAATGTGTATGTTCCTTGTTACATGATACTCAACGCTCAAGCAGGCATTTGGTTCAGATTGCAGTGGCTAGCACTTTGGTGACCTCTAGTGGCCATAGATGGTAAAGCCTAAACTTTCTTTAAGAGAGTAGTCAATTACACATAACTTTTGCAGAAATGCAGGAGAAGGGAGGAAAATTGCTATCAAACACTTTTTTCTCCATTTAAGAATTGTATGAAATTGTACTTGGCCTTGGAAGCTACATAACTGGCCTATAAGAAGACAACACGTGATTGTAGACAACACAGAACTGGAACTAAGTGGATGACACTTTCAGTTCCTTCCAACTATTTTTTAAAAGATTTATTTTTATTTATTTGAAAGACAGAGTTACATAGAGAGGTAGAGACAGACATAGAGAAAGGTCTTCCAACTCCTGGTTCACTCCCCAAATGGCAGCAAAGAAGAGCCAATCTGAAGCCAGGAACCAGGAGTTTTTCCAGGTCTCCCACTTGGGTGCAGGGGCCCAGGGACTGAGCCATCCTCTGCTGCTTTCCCAAGTGTATTAGTAGGGATCTGGATGGGAAGGGGAGCAGCTGTAGAACAGGGGCCCATATAGGATGCTGGTGCTGCAGGCTGGGGCTTTAATCCACTACGTCTCAGCACCAGTCCCTCAACAAATTCTTTAAAATAGCAAAGACCTCAACTCACTCAGAAGTATGAATGGCTCTGAGATTAAAACAAAAGATAAAGAAGAATTGTATCCAAGAAAACAAAAATAGAGAATAGGAACTTAACAAAACAGTTCTAAATTTTATCTTAAAGATCTAATATATAAACCATAGCCAGGCTGGGGGCATTGTTGGAGCAATGGGTTAAGCCACTGCTCAGGATGCCTGCATCCCACATCAGTGCCAGTTGAGTCCCAGCTCCCCCTCATCTGATTCAGCTTCCTGCTAGTGTATTCCGAGAGGCAGCAGATAACCATTCAAGTACTTGGGAATATGGGAGACCTGAATGACACAGCTCCTGGCTCCTGGCTCCTGGATCAGCTTGGCTCATCCCTGACTATTACAGCCTTTAGGGGAATTGAGGAATGAATCATAAGATGGAAGATCTCTCTCTCTCTCTCTCTCTCTCTCTCTCTCTCTAAGTAGAGGAATATGAATATTTTAAAAATACTTAGTATTTTGTTTGAAAAGTGGAATGTAAAAATGATGAACTTGACCAAATGATTGTAAAAATGTGTAATAAAGTGACAAAAATTAAAAATTGGGAGCACTGGTATTAGAAAATAAGAATGAAATAAAATGTCACAGGGAATCCAAAACAGTTGTGATAATTTTGTACATCATAAAGCCACATACTAAATCAGAAATTTTAGATTTATTTATTTGTTTGAAAGACAGAATTATGTTAGATCCCTACCTCTGACCCTTATAAGCTTATAATCAGTAAAAATCGTTACACAATGTATCCATGTGTCAAAACTTCACATTGGATCCCATAAGTAATTACTATGTGTCAATAAAAATACTAAAACACAAAAACTCTTTAATTTATTGGCATATTTTACTGCATAAAATTTATAAATGAACAAGCTCAATTAAGAATACACTGTATACTGAAAGGACTGGGCCGGCGCCATGGCTCACTTGGTTAATCCTCCACCTGTGTCGCCAGCATCCCATATGGGCACCGGTTCTAGTCCTGGTTGCTCCTCTTCCAGTCCAGCTCTCAGCTGTGGCCCGGGAGGGCAGTGGAGGATGGCCCAAGTGCTTGAGCCCTGCACCCCATGGGAGACCAAGAAGAAGCATTGGATCAGTGCAGTGTCGACTGTAGCGGCCATTTGGGGAGTGAGCCAATGGAAGGAAGACCTTTCTGTCTCTCTGTCTGTAACTCTACCTGTCAAATAAAAAAAAAAAAAAGACTGAAGTACAAATAACCAGAGACCTATGTTGTGCTGCTGCGGGTTAAGCCACAGCCTGCAATGCTGACATCCCACATTACAGCTCTGGTTTGAGGCCTGGCTTTTCCAATCTAGCTTCCTGCTAATGTGCCAATGAAGGCAACAGAAGATGGCCCACATACTTGAGCCCCTGCCACACATTGTGGGAGACCAGGATGGAGTTACAGGATCCTGGCTTCAGCCTGGCTCCACCTTGACTGTTGGAAACATTTGGGAAGTGAAACAGCAGATGGAAGATGTCTTTTTCTCTCTCTTCGTCATTCTACCTTTCAAATAAGTAAAATAAATCTTTAAATAGAAAGAGATACATTTATAACCAAGAGTTATAGATTAACAAGGGTTAATATGCTTGTGAGTGCATCTCTAGTACTATCTCACACATACTTGATAGGTATTTTGTTTATGCTCTCAAAGTGTATGCTTCCTTTTTTTAGTTATTCCATATCTTCAATAACCATCCTATTGATTTTTAATAAATTGATTTATTTTATTTACAAAAAAGAGTTAATATGCTTAATGCATGGCAAGCGGTTTTGGATGGCTAAGAAAGAATTGAATAGTACATTGAAAATACACAGACAAAATATACAAGCAAGCAAATCACACATCTAGAAAACAGATAGACAAAAATATCTAAAATCATAGAAATGAGAAAAAGTTCAATGTCACCCATCACTAAAGAAATGCAAACTAACCATAATTTGTATATAAGGGCTTTTATGCATTTTCTCATTACTCTTGATTTTAAAAAATTACGAAGTTGTGTTATCACTTCTAGTGACCAAAAGTATTCTGATTTCAGTACCTAAAATGTCCAGTGCTAAGAATTAGTCACAACTCTGAGTTCTAGTTAAAAGTTTTAAAGATACTCATCTCCTGCAGCTTAGTCTTGCTCCAGGTAGAAAAAGAGTAGTGAAAATAAAATGCGGGAGAGACACAAGATGTGCCTCTGTTTACTCACGTTCACTTTTACCAATCGATTAAGATTTTCCCTGCCCCTGATCTCTCACCACTCTTGCACCTCCCTGGAATAGCATCTGCTGTGGACTGAATTGGGTCTCACCAATGAGATATGTTTCAGTCCTAACCCCTGCTCTCCCAGAATAGGACCCTATTTGGAATTAGGGTCTCTACAAAGGTAATCAGGTTCGGCCGGTGCCATGGCTCAATAGGCTAATCCTCCGCCTTGCGGCGCCGGCACACCAGGTTCTAGTCCTGGTCGGGGCGCTGGATTCTGACCCAGTTGCCCCTCTTCCAGGCCAGCTCTCTGCTGTGGTCAGGGAGTGCAGTGGAGGATGGCCCAAGTGCTTGGGCCCTGCACCCCATGGGAGACCAGGAAAAGCACCTGACTCCTGACTTCAGATCAGCACAATGCACCAGCTGCAGCAGCCATTGGAGGGTGAACCAATGGCAAAAGGAAGACCTTTCTCTCTCTCTCTCTCCACTCTGCCTGTCAAAAAAAAAAAAAAAAAAGGTAATCAGTTTCAAATGAAGTCATTATGGTGGGCCCTAATCAAATATGACTGGGGCCCCCTTAGAAAGCGGGACTTCTCACCCACAGAGGGCAGAGAATGAACAGACAAAGGGAGAAGATGGCCATCTACAAGCCGAAGAGTGAGCCCTCACACGGATCCTGCAGCCCAACCCTCAGAAGGAAAAAGGGCTTGCAGAAGGAATGGGCTTGCAGGTTTGTGCCCTCCAGGATGGTGAGGCAATAAACTTCTGTGGTTTAAGCTGCCAGTTTGTAGTAGTTTGTGGTGGAAGTTCTAGCAAACTAACACAGCACCCAAGAGTAGTTTCCTTAGACTTGGGTATAAGTTAAAATATAGTCTTTCTCGGCACTGACGCTGCAGTGTAGCATGTAAAACCGCCGCTTGCAGTGCCAGCACCCCATATGGACCCGGTTAGAGTCCCCACTGCTCCTCTTCCTATCCAGCTCTCTGCTATGGCCTGGGAAAGCAGTAGAGGATGGCCCAAGTACTTGAGCCTCCTGCACCCATGTGGGAGATCCAGAAAAAGCTTCTGGCTTCAGATCAGCTCAGTTCCCGCCATTGCAGCCATCTGGGGAGTGAACCAGCAGATTTCAAATCAGTAAATAAATCATTTCTATCTATATGTAGATAGATAGATATAGTCAATCTATATGAATGTTTTATGAATTCTCCAGAGAACATGCACAAATACACACATCCTAAGTGTTGTGGATCTCTCACCTGCCATTCCCTTGATACAAGTAAATTAATGTCTCCTCATGGTAGGCTAATGGTATGTGATCCTTCTCTTGCCCCTGGACATCCATCACTGTACCTACTCCAGCCTTTTTCTCCTTGCTGCTTGATGCAGCTCTGTTGGACAGGATACAAGAAAGCTCTAAATCAGGATGCAGTAGCCCTGGGGTCCACATCTAGTCAACAGGACATGCAATGTTTGATCCACCATCACTGAAAATGGAGCAACTTCCCAACCACAGCCCCTAGTAGGACATCACCACCAGCGTCTACTAGTAGTCAAACAGAACTTTCTCACTACTACCTGTGCCTTCAAACCATAGCTCTCCGAATGGTCTTGAAATGTCTCTTGATGGACTTGAGGGAACACCTCCATCCAACACCACTGGCATGGGTGAGCATTTGAAACTCACAGTACATCAAAAATTTTGTTGGAGAAAACTTTATTGCAATTTCCAGTCTCCACTTCCTTTCTTGACTTTTTCAGTGCTGGTTTTTAAAATTGTATTTATTCATTTGAAAGGCAGACAGCGAGACTGAGAGATTTCTCATCTGTTGATTCACTCCCCAAGTGAAACCAGGAGCTGGGAACTCAATCCAGGTCTTCCGCATGGGTGGCAAGGATCCAACTACTTGAGTCGTTACCTGTTGCCTCCGAGTTTGCACATCACCAAGAAGCTAGAATTGGGAGCTGAGCTGGAGCTTGAACCCGGGCACTTCGATAGAAGATATGGGCATCCTAAAGGGCTTCTTGACTGCTGCACCAGACATCTACCCCTCCAGTGCTGTTTACAGGATGTACGTGAACGAGAAGTTCAGACTAGCAAATTCATTCCTACCACCTCCTGCATAAGCTCTGCAGAGAAGCCCAGATTCTCACTTTGGAATGTACAGATTATCATATATCTCGGATTCTCAGACATAACTGAACCAGAAGCAATCCCATTTAATATCCTGTTATAAACATTGGCTATTGCTTTTTTTTTGAGTTTCATATAGGCAAAGCTCTAAAAAAAATTATAAATATCCTTCCTTAGCAAGGATGTTGATTAAAAAACACTCTGATACATTGCTGATGGATGTCAATTTTGTACAATTGTATGAAACCAAAAGATTTAAAATAAACATCCAGTAATTTCTCATTTGGGAATTGCCCAAAAGAAATACCAAAACAGCACCGAAATGATATACAAGTATATTTGCATAAGAATGTTCATTGTGGCATAGTCTATCATAAAGCATTTGCAAGTAACTTAGGGGAACAACAATAGAGAACTATGCATTATGGTGAACTCATTCCTAGGAATATCATGGATAGAGTCTGCCCGTGCCAAGACAAAAGCAAGAACACTAACTAGCATTGTTCCCTCTTCCTGGTCAAACAGTTAAGGAGTGGATTCCTTCTTTCAGCCTGATGACTTCATAGATGAGAACAGCTGGAAATAACTCTCTTGTAAAACTTGAGTGACTATTCAGATTGAGACTGAATCCATTATACTTTCAAAGCTCTGGGATATGCACAGACATGCTAATTTTTCTCAAGGCCGTAAGGTAGATACTAAACATGTCTGTTGGAAAAATGAACACTTGCATGAAAATTCCAGTTCTGTGCAACGATCTTAATATTTTTGGCATTTCCATCATTATCATCTATAAAATAGGACTTTAATAATCCATATATGTGAAAATGTTTGTAAATAGCAAATAATTTTAATATGTTAGTTATTAAAATTTGTGTTAGAAAATATTGGTGGCCGGCGCCATGGCTCAATAGGCTAATCCTCCACCTGCGGCACCAGCACCCTGGGTTCTAGTCCCAGTCGGGGCACCGGATTCTGTCCCAGTTGCTCCTCGTCCAGTCCAGCTCTCTGCTGTGGCCTGGGAGTTCAGTGGAGGATGGCCCAGGTCCTTGGGCCCTGCACCCACATGGGAGACCAGGAGAAGTACCTGGTTCCTGGCTTCAGATCAGTGCAGTGCACTGGCCACAGCAGCCATGGGGAGTAAACCAATGGAACAGGAAGACCTTTCTCTCTGTCTCTCTCTCTCTCTCACTGTCCACTCTGCCTGTTAAAAAAAAAAAAGAAAGAAAATATTGGTTCTTATGGTACCTTGACATTTTAGAAATGCTCTAAAAACCACTTGGAAACAAAATTGATGAAGAAGCTAATATTAAAAGTCCCATAGGGAATTCTATGGGCTTTCCAGGATGAGGACATTCCATGATGATTTATCACAATTTGACATTCTGATTAGAATCCTATAAACAAAAAATGTATTTATTTAAATAAGATAGTATGCACATCTATGTGTGTGAAAGAGAGAGAGAGAGAGAGAGAGAGAGAGAGAGAGATTTACATCAAGAACCAGACCTGGGACTAGGCAATCGGGTTTCTCTTATCTCTTGATTTTAAAATAAGAAATGAATAAAATTATTAAAAACTGAAGATCCTAATAAGTGTTATGCAGGTGAGAAACATATAAACTCCAGTGGATGAAGGCCTGAATAATGCAGAAATAGTGTCCCACTGAAAATTTTGTTTTTAAAATGCTCACAGAATTCTGACTCTCAATCTTTGTTAAGCTTTGGAACTAGAAATGGGGTGAGTTAGCAATAGAAATGCCTCACTCTCACCTCCAACATTCTGATTTAAGAAATAAAATTTTACGTTTTTTTTTTTTAACAAGAGCTTCAGGAGAGTCTAAGGTAGGTGCTCTCAAAATCATCTCTTTGGAGATTTCAGCAAATCCATTACAGTAAAAATTAGAATATCAAGGTCCTGGCCCTATTTAGCATCACTCTAGCTGTGTGACTAGTGATTTTAATGTTTGAAGCTCAAATACCATAGAAATAACAGAAAATAAATGAAAAAATAAGTGTAACTATCACTTGTAAGAAATCAAAAAAGATGGGTGGGCATTTGGTTGTGCAGTTAAGTTACTGTTTGGGATACTCACATCTCATATTGGATGGTCTGCTTAGAGTCCCAGCTCTGCTTCAGAGTCCAGCTTTCCACTAATGGACACCCTAAGAGGCAGTAGGTGATTGCTCAAGTAGTTGTTTCCCTGTTATTCCATGAGAGACCCAGATAGAATTCTGGGCTCCTGATTCTGGCGTGGCCCAGGCTGTTGGGAGTGTTTGACATTTATGTAGCTATTTTGAAAAATACATTATTATTGATTATAGTCAATAGTCAATAGATCTCTTGTCTATCTGAAATCATGTACCCTTTGATAAACAACTCCCCATTCCTTTCCCCCACCACCTCTACTCCTACCACTACCCTGCCACTGGCAACCATCTCCTACTCTCTGCTTTTATGAGTACAATTTTCTTACATTATGCAGGCTTACTTCACTTAACTTATATCCTTGAGATTCATCCATGTTGCCTCAAATGAAAAGATTCCCCTGTCTCTTTAAAGCTTAGTAGTTGGGGCCGGTGCTGTGGCTTAGTGGGCTAAGCCTCAGTATGACATCCTTATGGGTGCCGGTTCATATCCTGGCTCCTCTTCCTCCTCTTCCAATCCGGCTCCCTGCTATGGCCTAGGAAAGCAGTGGAGGATGGCCCAGGGAAAGCCCCTGGCTCCTGGCTTCATATTGGCTCAGCTCTAGCAGTTATAGCCATTTGGGGAGTGAACCAGTGGATGGAAGACCTTTCTCTCTGTTTCTCCCTCCCTCTGTAACTCTCTCTCTCAAACAAATAATAGAAAGCTTTAAAAACAAACTTAATAGTATTACATTTTTAAATAAAGCTTAATAATATTCCATTTTGTGTATGCAAAGGAGAATCAAAAAGTTTATCAAAAATGTTCACTCCCCAAATGCCCACAACAGACAGGGCTGGATCAGGCTGAAGCCAGAAGCCAGGAACTCTGTCCAGGTCTCCAACATGGGTGGTAGGAACCAATGTACTTGAGCCATCTTTTGCTGCCTCCCAGGATGCACACTAGCAAGAAGTGGATCAGAAGCAGTGTAGACTGAACTCAAACCAAACACTTCTATATGGAATGTAGGAATCTCAAGCAGTGACCTAAGCACTGCACCAAATCCCTGCCCCTCCTTGTGGTTTTAATTTACATTTCCCTAATGATTGGCAGTGCTGAGCATTTTTTTCATGTACCTGTTGACTACTTATGTCTTCTTTTGGGAAATGTTTATTTGATTCCTTTGCCTACTTTTTAACTGGCTATTTGTTTACTCGCTACTGGGTTGTTTGAGTTCTTTATATATTTTGACTATTAATACTTTATCAGATGTTATGATTTGCAAATATTTTCTCCTATCCTGTGGACTGTCTATTCACTTTGTTAACTGTTTCCTTCGTTAGGCAGAAGCTCTTTCCTTTTTAAGATTTATTTTGTATATTGAAAGGCAGTTACAGAGTGAGAGGGAGAGATACAGAGAGATCTTCCACTTGCTGATCATTCCCAGATGGCTACAACTGCCTGTGCTTGGGATACTGCCACCCACGTGGGAGACCCAGATGGAATTCTAGACTTGTGGCTTCAACCTGGCCCAGACTTGGCTGCAATGGCCATTTGGGAAATGAACCAGCAGACGGAACATCTTTTTCTATGTTTCTCCATCTCTCTGTGTCATTCTGCCTTTCAAATAAATAAATCTTTTTAAAGAAATAAACAATGAAGTGGAAACTTTAGGGCACAAAAGACTCAGAAACCGAAGACTGATTTTGCTACCACTCTATTTTTCACCCAAAACATTTCTAGATGCCTGAGCACATTTAGAGGAGAATATAGGAGGTGCCTGGAATCTTAGACTAGCTGTGGGGGAAGGCCAGGGGTGTGGAGATTTATCATTTGGCCTTTTAAGAACTCCTCTTGGGGCACAAACGATTGGCTATAGTAAAGTCCAGTCATCCTTTTGAAGTAGATTCAGTGTGCAAATTAAACAGTGCATACAACTGTGATCAGAGTTCTCCAGGCAGCCTTGAAAGCATTACAGGCTTCATTTGTGTAGTTAATCGTGGGGGAAATTCATACAGGGATTTGGTATAATTTAACTACAACAGACATTAGCCTCAATTTGCTAATCCCATTTGTGTCCTAGAAGCTTAGGGGGGGGATCACAATTATAAGAAGCTTGAGGCTCATAAGAATGGCTTTTTCAATATTCTACCAGAATAATTATACATCATTTCAACTCAATAGCAACTCAGGCTATTGTCCATTCACTGGAGTGTGAGAGTATGTGCCCAAATTCTGACTGTACTGTTTTGCTCTTCTGTGACACTGAGAAAGTCAATTCTTTGACCCTCAGGATGGAACCTGCAAAAGATAACCTACAATGACTTAACGTTCAAGAGGGATTTGTTCAAAGGGCTACAATGGGGAATTCAATGTCTGATCTACGGCAAGTGCTCAGCAAACGTTCACAAGTCCCAGACATTCTGCAAATCTGAGAGGCCCCCAGAAAAGGGCTGTAATGCATTTGCCCGGAATGTCAAATATCAGCTTGCGCTGACGGCGGGACGGAGGAACCTCCCCGCCCTGCTTCCCTGCTTTGGGGAAAGGTATCGGATACGGTTGACGACCTCCAGGAGCGCCCGTGCCTTGTGCACTAGCAGACATCAGCCCCGGAACCCAAACTGCGAGCCTCGGATGTTTTCCGCTTCCGTCGGACTTCTCCGCGGAGCGGACCAGTGTGAACACAACTTCCGGCTCGGCTGAGCTGTGTCCCGATCCGACTCCAGCGGGGTAGTCGAGCTCAGCTAAGCAGCGGGGTGGCGGCCGCTCGCGTGCGGCCATGTGGAGGCTGCTGGCCCGCGCCAGGGCGCCGCTCCTGCGGGCGCCCGTGTCAGGTCAGAAGGCCCTGCCGACCCCGGAAGAAGGCGGTCCCCGTGTCCTCCCCCCCTCCCATGCTGTGTCCCGTGCTCTGCACGTACTGGTTGGAGCACTGGTTAGGGGCTCCGCTTTCCCGCCGCCGCCTGCACCCTGGGGATTTGCGCGGCAAGGTCACGCCGCGTCTGGGAACCGGCCCCCCGAGACCCCATCCGGCTTCTCCGAGCCCATGGGATGGAACTCGCGTCCCATGCCTCCGTCCACCCCCGTCGGGAGTTCAGTGCCTTTGGCCAACGGTGTGCGTTTGTTTTCTCTTTTCAGAGTCTTGGGCAGCCCCACCTGCCGGTGCGGGCCTGAAGACGCTGCTCCCGGTGCCACCGTTAGGAGGTGAGCGCTTGTCCGTCTAGGATGGGAGGGATCCCTGGAGAGGGAAGCAGACGTAGGAGAGGTCTGGTGTTTCCCGTGCTCCCTCGCTGAGTATGTGAGGCACGTGTATGGCCACGCATGTTGCAGGCTCCGGAGATGAGCCGAAGGATAAAGCCCCAAGTGTTCCTGTATGGTAGCAGCAAATGTCCAGTGTGGTAGCTCCCCTGCACCCTCCTGCGCGTGGGCCACTCAGCCAGGGCTCACTGGCCTCACCTGTGGTTACACAGATGCAGTCACTTAGTAATATCACACGACAAGCACCAGTTTGTTACATGTAACACTGAGGTAAGAACAGCCCTGTAAATCAACTTTTTTTTGTTTTTCCCAATGTACTAGGAATTTCACAAAAAAAATTCACAGGGGCCTGGACGTGTGAGGGTCTTACCTTCTACAAACAATCATTTAACCGCTGTGTACTTTAGAAATACTGACTTGTAGCAAGAGAAGACATTGCTGAATTGCTCTGTAGTTGCACATAATGGTGGGAGGGAGGGGCAGTTTCTCTAACTCTGAATAGTAATAACGTGCCGGTTCCCTTAAGTCTGTGTGATACAAGCCTCCATGCTTGACTGACTGCAGGAAAAGATTAGATGAATTATAAGGTTTTTTTTTTTTTTCCAAATTTGAGTAAGATGATAGCTGTCACATGTCTGGCCTAGTGTTGTGTTCACCTGGCCACAGCCAGCACACGGTTGTACACTGTGGGAACTGCAGCATGGGAAGCCTCTGCATATGCGTTTTAGAGTCATGCTTCCCGGCTTAGCTGTTTAACTAGCTGGCCAAATTACAAAGTCTCGCTAGGCCTCAAGCTCCTCTTCTATCAAATTGAGATTAAAAACACTACCTAGTGTTGTTTCTTTACCTGGGTGATAGGGGCGTATGTGTGTGTGTGTGTTCATGTATTAACTTACCTGGTAATTCTTTAATTTGGCCCTTTTATGTGTGTGAAATTTTGAAAAGTTTAAAAAAGGAAACTCTAAAACCACCCACAAGAAGGTAATGTTATGCCTTTGAAATTATTGAAATTCAGTGGTAACCTTTAGATTTTTTTTGTTATAAATCTGACTAGGAAAAACAGAGGATCCTGTAAGATATGTAACTTTACTCATTCTTGGTTGTGTGTGCTTTCAGATGTGTCCATCCCTGAAAAGCCCAAACTGAGATTTGTTGAAAGGGTACCACTTGTGCCGAAAGTCAGAAGAGAACCTAAAAACTTGAATGACATTCGCGGACCTTCCACTGAAGCTACTGAATTCACAGAGGGCAATTTTGCAATCTTGGTGAGTGAGTTCAGCATCAACCAACTATAGGATGGAAGTTAGTAACATCTCACATACTCTTTAATCTCTTCCGTCTCAGATTTTAGGAGAACTGCCACCAGTTGCTCTTAAATATGTGTAGAGGCTACTGGGTACCAAGTAAACATCTGAGTTATAATTTTTTAAATGTAAAATGAAAATAATGTAAAGGTGGGAGAAAGAAGTGGCTCCCTAATTTACCGCATAATCAGACCATCAGATCTTTTCAAGCCTCTGGTAAAAATAGAACTGTGACGTAGAATGTGGGATAGGTGTTTCTTTTCTTGCTGAGTAGTTCTTACTTATGTCAGTACCTACAACATGAGCATGCACCAGGATTTATTTATCATCTGGCAGCCAGAGAACCTGAGTGTCCACTCTCCCCCTTCCTCACTCTACTCCAGACACACTGGCTTCTACCTAAACTTGCCCCTTGCAGGGTTAGGTCCTTCACATAAGCCATTCCTCTGACTGCAGCACTCCTCTCTTCAGCTATTTTCATTCTGGCCTCAACTTTAAATGTCACCTCCTGGGGTGGGCCTTTGTGGTTAAGCTACTGCTTAGGATGCCCACATCCTACGTAAGAGTGCTGACTTGAGTCCTAGCTACTCTACCTCTGATCCCGCTTCCTGCTAATGCACCTGGGAGGCAGCTGTTGATGGCCCAAGCACTTGGGAACCAGCCATCCACATGGGAGACCTGGATGGAGTTCGTGGATCCTGACTTCAACTTGGCCTAGCCCAGCAGTTGTAGCCTTCTAGGGAGTGAACCTGCAGGTAGAAAAGACTGATGTCTGTCTGTCTCTCCCTCTCCTCCTGTGTATGATTCACTTTGCCTTTTCTCCTTTATTACTATACTATACCCAAGGTTTGGATTCCATGGCACTTGTAGAGTGCATATTTTAACTTTCGTTTCTATCATTGAATCCATGCTTATAAAAGAAGAGACAGCCGGCGCCGTGGCTCAACAGGCTAATCCTCCGCCTTGCGGCGCCGGCACACCGGGTTCTAGTCCCGGTCGGGGCGCCGGATTCTGTCCCGGTTGCCCCTCTTCCAGGCCAGCTCTCTGCTGTGGCCCGGGAGTGCAGTGGAGGATGGCCCAGGTGCTTGGGCCCTGCACCCCATGGGGAGACCAGGAAAAGCACCTGGCTCCTGGCTCCTGCCATCGGACGAGCGCGGTGCGCCGGCCGCAGCGCGCCAGCCGCGGCGGCCATTGGAGGGTGAACCAACGGCAAAAGGAAGACCTTTCTCTCTGTCTCTCTCTCTCACTGTCCACTCTGCCTGTAAAAAAAAAAAAAATAAAAGAAGAGACATAATAATGGAGGCTATCTGATATCTGAGTCCCCCTGTGTTTCTAATTCTGCCATTCATTTTTAGGCACTGGGTGGAGGTTACCTCCACTGGGGACATTTTGAAATGATGCGCCTGACAATCAACCGCTCTATGGACCCCAAGAACATGTTTGCCATCTGGCGGGTACCAGCCCCTTTCAAGCCCATCACTCGCAAGGGTATTGGGCAGCGCATGGGGGGTGGCAAAGGTGCCATTGATCACTATGTGACCCCCGTGAAGGCTGGCCGCCTTGTGGTAGAGATGGGTGGACGATGTGAATTCAAAGAGGTAGAAGGTTTCCTGAACCAGGCTGCCCACAAGTTGCCCTTCCCAGCGAAGGCAGTGAGCCGTGAGACCCTAGAGAAGATGCGGAAAGACCAAGAGGAAAGAGAACAAAACAATCAAAACCCTTGGACCTTTGAACGCATAGCCACTGCCAACATGCTGGGGATACGCAAATACCTGAGCCCTTATGACTTGACCCAGAAAGGACGCTACTGGGGCAAGTTCTACCTGCCTGACCGTGTGTAATAGGAGCAAGAGTAAACGCACATAAGCTACTGAGAGAAAGAAGCTACATTTTTATTCCCCTCGGCCTTCCCTTAAAGTCTTTGGGTAGCTCTTGTGTCATAACCAAGTAGTGACATGTAAACAGATGATTTCTGAAAAACTTATCAATTTTTTAAAGTACATTATATTAAATAAATTCTCACTGGAATCTCTTAATCCCTTAAAAGATTAAGATATAGGTCTGACTGACTGGTTCCATCTCCACTCCCTCTTTGCCTTTAACAAGATTAATCTTTTTCACAGCTAGCCAGCAGTAGTCTTCTCTCCCCTATTCAAACTAGAGCTTGTAGGTCTCCTGAATTGTAAGATGAGTGTCACCAGGACTCCAGCAAATGCATGCATCCCACAGCTCTGATGCAATGCTGACTTAGTATCTGTGCTGCCTCTCATGTGTACATGCTGCAGGAAGAGCTGGGTTCTTTGACATTTTCCTAGTTACAAATATAAACCTTTTTGGAGTAACAAAAAAATGACAGTACATCAGTGAACTGATTGAACAGGTATTTATTGATGCCAAGGTACCCATCTTCTCTCAGCCTTGGAAAGAGGGATATTGACAATATGACAAGGATCATACCTTTTAGCAAAAGGAACTGATAACAAAAGTTGAAACTGTGTGGTGCTTGTTAGGTCTGAAATTCTCCACGAGGGAAAGTGTTTGGCTGTATCTCTGTGCCCCTGCAAGATCTAGAACAGTGCCATGCAACACACAGTTGCTTACTTCTGGATAAATGGGGATGCCCTGTGATTCAAATCCCCATGGTTCCAGCTCCGTGTGCTTAACAAGATTAATCTTTTTCAGATGCAGCCAGCAGCAGTCTTCTGTACCCTATTCAAACTAAAGGAAACACAAACTGATAGAAATATTAAACCAGTTTCTTTTCAAAGTAGGTAGGAAATGGCACACTGAGGAAATATGTAATTATTTAATCCTACTTAAAAAAGAGATCTCCAGCAAAGAAAATAAGAATTTAATTTACTTTGAAAAACATTTATCTAAAAATTTGGGTGGTCCTCAAGAATTGTATATTATAATTTTTAATGTATTTTTAGTGACCCTCATTTAATTACTAAGTAATTTATGTTCAAAGTTGTATTCACAGAGCTGGTTTAAAGCTGAATACAGTTGAACCTTGAATTGGGACAGTGTTTGGAACAGTTTCTTGCACATACATCACTGGCCAACAGTTTCAGCTAACACCACAAATCAGGTGAGAAGTAAAAGAAGTGATAGCCGCATTTCACCTTTCTCACATGACATCTGCACCTCTCCCTTGTTGTGGTTCACAGTGTGTGATGGCTGCTGGGAGTTCAATCGTGGTGTAGGATAAACCAGTTTCTTCTGAGTGGTGTCTGTATTGAGTTACTGAATGCAGTTCTGGGGCCGGCCCTCTCTACAGGATGAGCAGCTGTTAATAGAACCCCTCCATCACCACACATAGAAAAAACCATCTTACAGTGTATGTTATGGAAAATGGGGAGCCTGCTGTGGCATGTTTGCATGAATGGCTCAGCCCGTTTCCAGGCAGCTTCACACAGCCTCTGGCAGTAGCAAACTGTATGCCCACTGATGCCTTAAAGGACTTGTCCGTGAGTGAAACCAGAGCTTACCTACAGGTAATTAAATCAGACATTTGAGCACCTCTGAGTGGCAGGCACTGTGCTAAGCAGTGGGCAATACAGGTGCAGTGCCCATCCTTAGATTACTTTGCATTTAAGACTACTGTTGGGCCTGGGAGAGGGAAGCGTGTGGAGTGGTCAAAGAACCTCAAGAGCAGAAATAAGAAACACCCCAATCTTCTCAAACAACCCACAGCAGTTCAAATAAGAGCCTATTGAACATGGTGTGCTACGGTAGCCTCCTCTTCTCCGCCAGCTGGTGATGCAGGCTGTAAGTTCTATTTACAAACAAGTACCCATTATGCTTTGCTCTCTACCCTGCAGTCCCTTTATCTGCCTAACAGCTGTATGTTGCTATGCTCCCTGTTCCCTTCCCTTCCCCCCACCCAATTCCAGTTTTCATGTTCTCCTTTTGCACAACTTTTAATAAGTAGTTGAGTGGTGCCCTTTGTCACAAGAAGTCTCGTAATGGAAGGAGGAGTAGTGGGTGAGGAGTCTGCGGTGGAGAAGTCATGGCACCACCAAGGTGGAGGGACTGGAAATGGCCAGCCAAGGGTCCAGCTGTGAGGGCTGAAGGAGATAAGAATGGAGGAAGAAAATCATAGATTATGTAACACAGTGTTCATGGTCAGGTCACCAAGTTTCTCTCCCGCCAGGAGTAAGGGACTACGCACAAGGCTGCATTAACTTGTCCTAACCCTGGGAAGGAAGAAATTTTCTAATTTAGGTTTATGCGTGGCCCCCTTCCAGAGCTCAGGTACATCTAATACAAATCAACATCCTTAATTTATGTGAAGCACTCTGGGTCAGACTTCTGCCTTCCGTCTCCTTTACTCCTCCCCCTACGTCCCACTACCTGCTACCAACTCATTCTTCACTCATTTTTCTATGAGATGTACACCTTTTTTTTTAGTTTTCTAAGGTCCTAACCTGTGTCAGTCCTACCACCTGGTGACAAAAAAATGCTTGCTCCCAGACACAAGAATTCAAGGAACAGCAGGCCTGACCCTCCCTCCAGATGGCTCACCTTGTTCAGGCAAATATGCCCCCAATGGTAGAAGCTAAGATGATCGCAAGGATAATACAGCAGATCATGATCATGATCTTCTTCTGCTCATCCAGACAAGGAAAGAAAAAGCACATGAGAACCATTCCTGTGTAAGCACTGAGTTCTGGGAAGGGAGCAAAGTTCACCGGGATGTGGACTAGGGTATGAAGGGAAAGGGAGTACCAGAAGGAGGGAGGTGATGGATCTGGCTTCTTGAACCCAGAATGTTAACAGAAATGTTGTTTCCTGGTGAAATATCCAAGCTTCGATCAATAGACTCTCGGAGAATGTTTAGTGTAAGGTGGTTCTGCCTTTCAGATGATAGAGAGATCTCCCCCTTTTCCCCCTAAAGCTAAATGCTCTCAATAAAGAAGGCAGTTCTTTTGGAGGCAACACTTTAAATCTGAAGCTCAGATATAGTTACATCACATGCTTTGGGAGTTAAATCTTTTGCAAAAATCTGATCTTTTGAACCAGTGTGATTGAATAAAAAGATTTTAGCCCCATTCCAAAACCTAGACAAAAATCTACCACACGGTGGCACCAAGTCACCTTGTCTTACAGGAAGGTAGAGCCAGACTATTTCACAATCAATACAAAGTCATTTATTTTTAAGTTAGCAATAAAATAATCATTTACATTTTTAAAAATTATAAACAAACAAAAAAAACTTCACATGCTGTATCCCAGTCTGTGAGCCCAAGGCCTCTCTCTCAGTGGTCAGTAAAGGCCTATGCTTAAAGTTCGTTTCCCTGTTGCTGGAGTCAGTCCACTACTTGACATCATAACCACGGGCAAAGGGGCAAGCCGTTGGTTCTGTCTGACTGCTATGTGATGACTGGAGTGCGAAGCCTTTGCAAAGCAAGCTAATGGCAGCACCGGGATTAGGGTGCCGCTCACCCTACCCTGGAAAGCTGTCATGTCAAAGCTGAAATCTAGCTGGTACCCCAAGTCAGGGAGGCTGGCCAAGACCAGCAGGGAATCTGAGGCACCTGCCACTGAGTTAGCACAGACAGCGGAAGATATCCCAGCTGTTGCTTCCTGCATAATAAGAATTAGGGGACACAAGCGGTCTAGTTCATTAACCCAACAGGAAGATCTACTCTGTAGTCGCTGGTCTTTCCCAACTGACTCAGTCCTGGAGACACAACATCCCATAGGTCATGTGATGATCAGAGATTGCTGTGGGATGTTCTCGGGATGAGCCTATTATAGGCAGCAGATAGGGAGAGATGTCAAAATACTACAGCCCTCTGCTATGCAGAAAAACTGAGTAGGGATCAACTAGATAGTTCTTCACTCCAAAAATCTCATTTGATCATTTGATTCTCCCATTCCTCAACTAGAAAACGAGTTTCTTGATGACATGGGAAGATCATATTCCTATAGTGATTCATTTGCAAGTAGGCAAGTGTCTGCAATTTTTAGCCTAACCTTTTTTTTTTTTTGAGGTCATATCTTTCACTTCTAGTTTCTTACTTCCTGAGACACACACACATACATGCACATACATCTCACTCACACAGTTATAAATATATATATATATAATATATATATCTGGAACACATGTGTGACCAAATACTCAAATTGATATACCAGTCTCAAATATTTCTGGAGTCTGAGACTCTAGCACCTTGTCCCTGGCCCAGTTTGAAATCCCTGGTTATTTTTGACCTCAAAGCAATGGCTTCACAAAGAATCACTCTCTAATAGCAACGTTTCCAAGCCTCAGACATGGAAACAAATATGCAATATTCTCAGCCTTTGCAAATGATAGCCTCAGATGACCATATCATCCTGGTCCCTCCTTGGTAAACATGAGAGAATACGACATAAAGAGTAAAGCTGGCCCCAAGCTGAACATATGAAATTAAGAATTTCAATCAAGTCAGCCTCTCAGACCAAAATGGCATCTGCCAGTCTGTGTGTTTTTAGAACATGGGGACAACAAACTGAGCATTGGCATCAGGTAGAAGACTCAGATCCAAGCCTTATTGTTGCCAAACTAAGAATCCCTCTGTTTTGTTAAAGATACTCTCGTAAAAAGTACTTTGAAGTTGCTAGGAGAATACCCCATGAGGTAGAACATACAGCACCTTTGGAAGGGTCTCACATGGGCTCTCCAAGGTGCAAGGCATAATTTGGCACACCCCAGGAGGAAAAAGAAGCCCACTGGTTCATGTGGTCCAGGAGAATGGTACGTCAGAGCTGGTGGGGCAGCAGGTGGTTCTGAGAACTCAGGGTTGCTTCAGGTAGATTAGATTCCTCCAGGGGTAGACTGTTTGCTGAGTCAGGTCCAAGGATGGTTTACAAGGAAACAAATGAACAAGTCCCACGCACTCTCAGGAAGGCCATTCAAACTCCGTTCCCATCTGCAGACAAGGGTGGCCACGCCAGGCTGGAATGAAATCAGGTTCTAAGAGAGGCGGGGAAAGGAGTTGATGGGTGTACAGGATGATGATGAAGAGCAACAGGAGGAATCAGCCTCAAGCCCAGGAGGTGGAGAGGAAAGATCAGAAATAACTGCAAATAGAGAACAATGGAACAGGCAGTACAACGTGAAAAATCCAACAATCCCAAGACAGGAGTTGTAATGAAATATTCCACTGCACAAAGAACAAAAAGCCCTATTATGAAGTTAAAAAAAAAACGAAAAATCTCTAGGCCGTTTATAAGCCTTCCCACAGGCTGTCAGGCTGTCACACTCGCCTGGAGGGACTTTCAGGGAAGCACAATCACTGGTTGGAAGTGCCTGTCTCCATCAGCGCCCAGAACTCCTTGTTTTCGAAGGCAGAAGGACACAAAAGAATACTGCGGCCGCCCCAACTTAGAAGGCATATAGGCTTGGGCAAGTGTCTTAACTTCAGAGATTCAAAGAGCTTCCTAGTCTGTAAACTGAAGATAATGATTAAGGAATTTTAGCTTCCAGATGTGAGGGAGAACGTGTGGGTTTTGTCTTTGTGCCTCGTTTATTTTACTTAACATAATGTCTTCCAGTTCCATGTATTGAAGTGTCACACTGTGACCCATCAGCACGTACAATTATTAATAATAATAGGGGCCAGTGTTGTGGTGTAGCGGGTAAAATCGCCTCCTGCAGCACTGGCACCCCATATGGGTGCTGGTTCAAGTCCTAGCTGCTCCACTTCTGATCCAGCTCCCTGCTAATGCTCCCAGGAAGGCAGCAGAGGATGGCCCAAGTCTGTGGGCCCCTGCACCCACGAAGGAGACCAGAGGAAGCTCCTGGCTCCTGGCTTTGAACCAGACAATCTCTGGCCATTGTGGCCATTTGATGAGTGAACTAGCAGATGGAAGATCTCAAGATCTCTCGATCGATCTTTCTCTCTCTCTCCCTCCCTCTCTTTCTCTCTTTCAAATAAATTTTAAAAAATTAAATTTTAAAGTTTAAAAAATCATTAATAATAATTTTTAAGTGGGGATAATAATACTATCTTAAAGCTGTAGCTACACACAATTGAGGAGCGTAAACACTGGCTGCCTGCCTTCCCTCCTGCTCGGAGACCGCTCTCCCCCTAAGGTGGAGAACAGATGGAAGCAGAGAAAGAGGGTTGTCTGGGCCTAGGTGATAAACAGTCTTGACTTTATTAGGGATATGTAATATATCATGATGAGCATCTTAGCCACTCAGGGATTTCACCTCCTCAGAAATCATTAATTTACACCCTGCATTCTTGAAACTAGGAATGGTAAAGGACACCATGAATTTCCGAGATATCTTTCACCCGAGAGTATGGAAAGATAACTTACTATACCTTTTTAAAATGTTACTATCCTGTGTCAGAACAAGAATGAAATTTTACAAACAAAAATCCAAATGCCAGAAAAAAAAGAGAACTAAGTAACTGCCTAAAAGGGTCACCTCATTGCTGCTTATCTCTCAAGATTAAGCTGAATGCTTAATGCTAAAATATCCTGACTTTCAGACCCTCTGTCATGTGGAAGGAAGAAGAAACACTAAATCAAATTAAATGAAGGGTCAGCTCTGGATATCCACATGGTAGTATGCATCAGGTCTTTAAAATATGTGTATCTTTTACCTCAGTAATCCAACTTCTAGTTTCTCTTATAATGACAAGAAAATTAACATGGAAAAATATGTAAGGTTAGACACAGAGCAAAATAAACACAGAAACCTTCAACAATAGGGAACTATTAAATACTTGGGAGTATACCCACAGTCTCATGTTGCAAATTAGTTTTACATGGGGCCAGCGTTGTGGCACAACAGGTTAAGCCACCAACTGTGACACCGGCATCCCATATCGGAGCACAGGTTCAAATTCTGGATGCTTCACTTCCAATCTAGCTCCCTGCCAATATGCACGGAAAAGCAGTTGTCTGTACTCTTTAGGAACAGTGGTTTTTGTACTTATTACTTGTTGAATTAATTATCTAATAGAGGGTTAACCTTGTGATTATAAAATAAACTGAAAGTATGTCTCTGTAAAAATTAAAATAAAAAAGAAATATGAAATTTGTTCATCCTATCAAATAAATTTTTTTAAAAAGAAAGAAAAGCAGTAAAGGATAGCCCAAGTACTTGGACACCTGCCACTCATGTGGCAGACCTGGATGGAGTTCCTGGCTTTGGCCTGGTCCAGACGTGACCACTGCGGCCATCTGAGGAGTGAGCCAGCAGTTGGTAGCTCACTCACTCTCTCCATCCCCACCAAGAACTGTCTTTCAAATAAATATAAACAACCTTTAAAAAATGAAAATTACTTTTACAAAGAGTTTAATGACATAGGCTGATGTTTATGATTTTGTACCTGGATACAAAAATCACAAATATAGTCTGTACCACGTAAAAATATGAGTATGTAACATGTCACAGGGTTATCAGCAATAACAGGAAAAGTTAGTTTTCAGGGGCTGGCGCTGTGGTGTAGCAGGTGAAACTGCTGCCTGCAGTGCCGGCATCCAGCATGGGCACTGGTTCATGTCGCGGCTGCTCCACTTCCAGTCCAGCTCTCAGCTATGGCCTGGGAAAGCAGTGGAAGATGGCCCAAGTGCTTGGGCCCCTGCACCCATGTGGGAGACCCAGAAGAAGCTCCTGGCTCCTAGCTTTGGATCAGTGCAGCTCCGGCCATTGCAGCCAATTGGGGCGTGAACCAGCGGATGGAAGACCTCTCTCTCTCTCTGCCTCTGCTTCTCTGACTTTCAAATAAATAAATAAATCTTTTAAAGAAAGTTAATTTTCATTCTTGCTGTATATTATGTTTTTATTAATAATACATGCTATATTACAATAAAAGTATTTTCAAAAATTACAAAAGTCATACTAACTGCTATTGAACTTGATTCTAACTGCTATTGAACTTGATTCAGCAGACCTATCCTTTTTTAAAAATTTTTTTAAAGATAATCAATAGCCTAAATTTTAAAGCCACTATTCTCTAAGATCGTCTACACTTTGTAGACAATGATAAATGGCTACCTTGTTTGACAAACAGAAGCTAAGATGTAGTAAAACCCTCCTAAGTCTACTGTCAGCTGTGTGAACTTGTCCCTGTTACTTCTCTTTAACACTGAATTTCTTTATCCATAAAGTGCACAATACTACTACTTATCACATAAGGCTGTTGTAAGGATTCAATAGCATGTGTCTAATGTGTTTAATACATTGTTTGGCACAACTCAGCACTCAGAATGTTCCCTATTACATCATTCAGGATCTAGCCAGCCATAAAGAAAACTATACTCCCAAATCCCTATTCAAAGCTTCATTTACATTGAAAAGGACACATAAAGCAAAGCTCAACACCCATGACAGCCAGTAAGAATTCAAAAGACAGACCAGATCGAAACATAGATTGCACCGAATTATCTACCCATACTTCCTGAGTAAGTGGACTTAAAATGGGTGCTCAGGTATGCCAGGAGAGGTGGTAAAATACAGGTCATGGCAGCAAGGATAGAATTTAAAGAACAGGAACACCAGACACAGTTCTGCAGCCAGAGTCAAGAACAGAATTTGCGGGCTTAGCACTGTGGAAGAGCAGGTTAAGATGCCATCTGCAACGCTGGCGTCTTTTGGGTGCCAGTTCATGTTGGCTGCTCCAATTCCAATTCACCTCCCTGTTAATGCTCCTGGGAAAGCAGTGGAAGATGCTCCAATTCCTTGAGCCCGTGTTACCCACAAGGGAGATCTCAGTGGGGCTCCAGGGTCCCAGCTTCAGCCTGACTGAGCCACAGCCATTGCAGCCATTTAGAGAGAGAACCAGCAGATGAAAGATTTCCTCTCTACTTTTCAAATAAATAAATCTTTCAAAAAAATAAAAAGAACAGAATGTTAAGAAGATGAAAGAATCTATAAGCTACTAAAAGTTTTGAAAAAGTTTAGCATGTCCAAAGACAATCATAAGTGGAAAGAAATAGAATTTGAAATATGAGGCTGATTTCCTCAAAAAGGCGATCCACAGTCCCCGAGAGAACCATTCATTTACTTACATTTCACTGCAGCAGCCTCTTGGGGCACTCTTATTACAGTGCAACAGAAAGTCCAATAATCAATGCTAAAATGCCCAGCAACACAACTACTATCACAATGATAATTATCAATTTCTGGAGAGAAGAACAAGACAAACAAAATCATATCATTAGTTACCAAAAACAATGCATCCAAAATTCACCTCTCTCAGCTCTATTAGAAAGCATCTTTTAGATCCAAATAAGCCTAACATCTCTCCATAAAGACATTCTTTTAGGACATTTTATGTTTCTTACGTTACTTCTTGACTAGTAATGCCAGCAGATACAAATATGGAGCTTCCACACACTGTAATCCTGCACATACCACCGATACAGTAAGAGCCACTATTATGGCACCTCTAAGCAGCAACTGGCCAATATAAAGTGACTGACTTTCCCTTTTCAAAAGGAAAAGTTAAAGACATTTCTTTATATAGTCCTAATTTCCAGCTTCTGGCCATCTGTCTCCTAAAGTATATTTCTGTCTTTCAGATCCTGTAGACTGAATGAATATCAGAAGGTTATGATCCAGCCTAGATTCCTAATATACAACAACTTTCCAGCTCCCTAAATCCCTGCATAAGCCATAAGTAAAGTTGGAAAAGAAACAAAGAACTGAAGAACAAAAATATCAGAGCCCAAGAGAAACAATCAAAGAGCAATTTAATAAGCAGAAGCCTCCAGAGCTGGATACCCAGAGACCACTGGCAAAGAAGCTTAAAGTCCTCAAGCAACAGGGGCACCAAGAAGGGTGAGCAATGCAACAGTGTAACAGAAAGAGCATGACTGGGATAATCTCAGCCCCTCTACTTACTGGATGCCTTGAACTCAGTTACTTAACCTCTGACCCTCAACTGTTTCATCTATAAGACAGAAAAACATAGGTGCTCCATAAATATGAGCTAATGTTTACATAGCAATTAGCACAGTGTTGGTTTACAAGGTGGAGAAAAAGAGAGGTGGAGGGAGGTCTTGGGCTACTGCAGTGAAAAACAATGACGTAAAGGTGTTTGATGAAGAGTCTAGTGTAATATCTGAAAGGTTCATTAGCTACATCCTGAAGATGAGCAGCAACACGTGGGCCATGCAACCATCCTACAGAACTTTCAAGTATGGGTTCTCGGGTGAAGTGCACACGAGCCAGATCCATGCAAGGCACACCTAGGAAGGAAGAGTAGGCAGCTAGTCTCTAGGAAAGACGAGGTAGAGGGTTGGAGAAGGCCAGGACAGAGAGAGAGGATATGGGCTCAAGGACACAGGTAGGAATGACCACAGAGAGGAGAAACAAGACCAGGCTGAGAGGAAAGGGCTCACCCTCCGGGCTTCACTCTGGTACTTGACAGCCTTTTTGGTATCTGCCACAGCCCGCTCCACAAAGCCCACTGATTGGTCCATGTTGTTCTCAATACGGTCAATCATGGCTCCCTTTCCCCGGATGCGAGAAGCAGCAGTGGGAACAGAGAAAGCAAAAGGGAAGAGAAACAGCAAGAGACGGCAAACCAAATGGACTCTCTTCTCTGCAAGCAGCAGCTGTATCTCACCTTCCGGGCCTGACTCTGGTACTTCACAGCTTTTTTAGTCTCATCTCGTGCCTTCTCCACGTGGTCCACTGTGTGCATGACATTGAGCTCTATGTTATCTAACATCTCACCCTGCAAAGAACATTAGTCACAGTCAATGAACCCACCCAGAATACAGTCCCACCTCATGTGGGGAGGGTACTCTTATAATCTTCAGTGCTAACAGGAGTACTGCAAAAACCATGAGGCACAGCCTCCTGCAGGGCACATTTCAAATTCCCCATGTGGCTTCCTAGTCCTTGGAAGTGGTCATTCATCCAAGAAACATTTACTGAATTCCTTCTCTGTGACCAGTACCGTGCAGGGCACCAGGCACATACTATAGATGCTTGGTAGGTACACACGCGTGCACGCACACACACACACACACACACACACACACACAGGGAACCCCTCCCACTTTGTTTGGGTTTTTTTTGTTTGTTTTTTTTTTGTTTGTTTTTTTAACTTAAGCACATGGAGAGGAGTTCAAATAAGAATATCTCATGTTCTTAGGATATAATCGGCATGCTGGCCTCTTCTGGTCACTGGGAACTAAATCAAGCTTATGCAGGCTGAACTGAGTTGGTTTACTGCTGACAACTAATACCTGGCATGCAGCAGGTGCTCTATAAATATATGAGGTTGGGAACTACTTCCTCTAAGAGATATTCCCAAGCTCCTGAAGTGGTAGTCACTGGGTTCACCCAAGCTCCTGGGTTTTATCTGCCCCTCCAGACAGTGGTCTCAGAATAAGATGCCCACCCACTCCCAGCTGTTACTTCCTGACAGGGAAGTTTGGTCCCTCCACTTAATTCCTGGGCATCTTAGGACAGAAACTGCTCCCACCTACCCACACCTTCCCAATCCAACCCCATGGCTTTGTGGCAATCTGTAAAGAGAGCAAGGCACTTACCATCGCTTGAATCTCAAAACCAGTTCCTCGGCAAGGCAGTGTGGGGGGAAAAAGAAGAGTGGGGACCAAGGGACTTTAGGAGTGGGTTCAAAGGCCTTAAGTGGGGTGGGGGAAGGCACTCAGGCTCTGTACTGATTACAAACCAGTAGAGCAATGTGTGGATTTCAACTAGGTTTTTACAACCTGTTTGCTAAGGAGAGTCCTCAATCCTATGCAGAAGGCACAGTGCTGAAGTTAATAGTGATCATGGCACAGCACTATGACCCTGTGAGCTAATAACTAGAAGCCATCTGACTGTGTGAAACTAACCCCACACACAGGCGGTTAGAATTCCATCCCTGAGCAAGCATGCCTGGGACACAGCAAGCTGTCGAACTATGCACCATGAGTGTTTCAAGTATTTCTGTCAATATTTCATTAGTCCTCCACTTATGTTGTTGACTGTTCTTGTTCCTTAGTAAAAAGTGCCAAAATTCTTAGGGAAACACATATAAGTGAAAAATATGTAAACAGAAAACAGATAAAACCTGTTAGGTGGGGCCAGTGCTGTGGCATAGTAGGCTAAGCCTCCACCTGCGGGACCGGCAACCCATATGGGCACCAGTTCCTGTCCCAGCTGCTCCTCTTCTGATCCAGTTCTCTGCTATGGCTTGGGAAAGCAGTAGAAGATGGCCAACTGCTTGGGCCCCCACATCCTCATGGGAGTCCTGGAAAAAGCTCTTGGCTCCTGGCTTCAGATCAACCTAGCTCCAGTGATTGCAGCCACTTGGGGAGTGAACCAGTGGATGGAAGACCTTTCTCTCTGTCTGTCCTTCTCTCTTTCTGTAACTCTACCTCTCAATAAAAAAATAAAAAATATTTTTAAAAAAACCTGTTAGGTGTTCACAGTGAACTGGAGAAAAGATCACAGGTTCTCAGTGCTATCAGTGAAACAGGTCATATCAAGAGACTGCTTTAAGGCATCTTTATTACGAACCCGTATCTCAAAGTTTAAAAAAAAAGGATCCCAAGTCTGGGGCAACTAGGTACTTGGCAGAGCACAATAAACCCTGTACTGCCTAGACATGACTGTGAGGCCAAGCAACAGGCAAGAATGATAAGGCTGAGAGGCCCTGAAGGTCAGCATTTGATAAGAATTCCCTCACCTCCCTGGAATACTGGAATTCTGTTACTCCATTACACAAATCCCCAGTGAGTCTCCTCCCACACCTCACCCAGCTTCCAGCATGCCCTTCCTTGCTGTTCTCCCGAGAGCCTGTGCTCTCCTCTCTGCCCTCCCCACACTGGGCCTCGCTGCGGTTACCTGATTCTCCACCAGCATGGCGATGTCCATAAACATGTCATGAAGCTCCTTGATGCTGCTCTCCAGCCTCACGATGTCCTTGTGCCGACCCTCGATCTCACTGAGCGCTTGTTTGGAAATCTGGGAGTCGATGATCTGCAACAGGTCACACACAGGCCATCAGTCACCCCCACAACACACACTCCAGATGAGCCTCTCACTCCCCCCCCCCCGCCTCGCTGCCTGCAGCTGCCACTCACCCTCAACCTGCTAGACTGCGTGAAGCTCCACAGAGGCCGTTCGCGTCACAAGAAGGGTGTGCCATCCCCATACCCAAGGCACTCACCCCAGAGGTGAAGATGGCTGGGTTGCCACTCTCTAACATCTCCTCCAGTTCCTCATCTGTTGTCTTTTTGCCAGCTTTATAACAAAAGAGGTAGAGCATCAAATATAAGATCAAAGCACTGAACACCATTTGTAAAGTTCCCTGAAGACTAGGCACGTGAGGACTTCCCTATAAAGACCACGGCCTCTACAACCGTCCCCCAATAGCATCCCAATGCACTTTGCTTCTGATTTGTCCCCTAACCATCTACCCTTGACATTATCAGCAATTAACTTCCTGAAGCACATATCTGATCACATGATGTTCCACCAGCTTAGCTCCATTCACTACACCACGGTGTCCAAGGCCCTCATGACCGAGCTGGTGCAAGGGGAAGCCCTCCTTCAATCCATCTTCATCATTCATCACCACACCTTCTTCCCAGACCCTGGACAGTGTGTAATTCTAAGCATACTTGCTTTTTCTTGATTACATCTTTATTCATACACTCCCTCCCACCTGGAGCATGTTCCACCCCACAGAGCCCTGCTTTCCACATTATTGAAGGGCAGGGCTTGTGTCGTTTCTTTATTCCTCAAAGCAACCAGCACCATACCATGTACTCCATAATTGTGCTTTGCTGTCAAATAGATAGGAAAAAGGAGGTATTGAAAGAAAACAATCATTTAGAAAAATTACTCATTGGGGCCAGCGCTGTGGCATAGGGGGTAAAACCACCGCCTGCAGTGCCAGCATCCCTTATGGGTGCCGGTTCGAGACCCAGCTGCTCCACTTCCAATCCAGCTCACTGCTATGGCCTGGGAAAGCAGTGGAGGATGGCCCAAGTCCTCGGGCCCCTGCACCCACGTGGGAGATCTGGAAGAAGCTCCTGGCTCCTGGCTTTGGATCGGCACAGCTCAGCCATTGCAGCCATTTGGGGAGTGAACCAGCAGATGAAGACCTCTCTCTCTCTCTCCTCTCCTCTCCTCTCCTATCCTCTCCTCTCTCGACTTTCAAATAATTATTAAAAAGAAAAAGAAAAATTACTCAGGCCAGATAAGCACTGTGCCTGCCACCTTCCACCTAAGATGCAGGATTCAGGACATGGCAGAGCTACAACCTCTGTGCTGGGCCTGGGTGAAAAATAAGGACACAGAAGCCCCAAGGAGAGTTGCTGCCTGGTCTCCCAAGGTCTCACAAATGGAGATGGAAAACATGGAGCAGGAAAAGGTGGGGGAGCACGAACCAAACTTCAAATACATACTGATTTCAAGCTGCCGCTGGATTCTCCCTTTGCTGCGTTCACGAAAGTCCACCTGAGCTTCGTTGTATTTGGTCATCACCTCCACAAACTTCCGGGAGAGGACGGAGTGCTGCAAGAGCAACATTGAGATAGAGTAAGCTGGCCGGTGCCGCAGCTCACTAGGCTAATCCTCCGCCTGCGGCGCCGGCACACCAGGTTCTAGTCCCGGTCGGGGCGCCGGATTCTGTCTCGGTTGCCCCTCTTCCAGGCCAGCCCTCTGCTGTGGCCCGGGAGGGCAGTGGAGGATGGCCAAGTGCTTGGGCCCTGCACCCGCATGGGAGACCAGGAGAAGCACCTGGCTCCTGGCTTTGGATCAGCGCAGTGCGCTGGCTGCAGTGCACCAGCTACAGAGGCCATTGAGGGGTGAACCAACAGAAAAGGAAGACCTTTCTCTCTCTCTCTCACTGTCCACTCTGCCTGTCCAAACAAAAAGATAGAGTAAGCCCCCAGGAGGTGGGGGAGGGGAGGAGTCTATGACTATTGGAGAGCTCCCCCCAAAACACACACAGAGCATAGTCCACAGCAGCATGGACCTGGAATCAAAAGACCAGGATAAGAGCCAGCTTTTTGTTTCCTAGTTCTGTGCCGTTTGTAGAGTCTACTGCCCTTTCCAAAGCACGGTTTCAGCACCACAGGGTAATGGTGTGACCAAAGGAGATAATCTCTAGAATACTCGAAGCCTTTCAGCCACTTGTCTTGCCATCCAAAGCTGCCACTCTTCCTTCTCATATGGAACACTTATAAAGATCCTTGAGTTCTTACCCTAACTGATCTCAACTTTTCTTGCTTATAAGTGGATGCATCAACTCAACAGCTCTGGATGCCTAAGCACAAACCTTCATAATTTTTATATCCCTTGCCCATGTTTCAGCATTGATCCCTACTAGTTTCTTCTCTGCAAAATCAAGCAGATTTTTATGCTTTTTTAAAAATCTAGTACTGCCATGGAAATTCAGATCAAAATCACGGCCAAAAAAAAAAAAAAAAAACCCTAACTGGGGCCGGCGCTGTGGCATAGCAGGTAAGGCCACCACCTGCAGTGCCAGCATCCCAGTACCAGTTCGAGTCCTGGCTGCTCCACTTCTGATCCAGCTCTCTGCTATGGCCTGGGAAGGCAGTGGAGGATGGCCCAATGGCCCAAGTGCTTGGGCCCATGCACCCACATGGGAGACCCAGAAGAAGCTCCTGGCTCCTGGCTTCAGACTGGCACAGCGCCAGCCATTGCAGTCAACTGGGGAGTGAGCCAGCAGATGAAAGACCTCTCTCCCTCTCTCTCTACCTCTCTACCTTTCTACCTCTGCAACTCTGCCTTTGAAATACATAAATAAATCTTTAAAACATAAAATGAACAACAAAAAAAAAACCCTTAACTACTAGCCTCTCACTTCTTCTGCACAATACTGGACTAGATGACTGTCAGACCTAGAGAGACCTTACCTGAGATTTCCTAATCCGAAGGTCTGCAGATGACCGGACCTCATCTTCTTCAATGTGCCTCTCCATGCCTGGAAAGGAAAGGAAAGTATATCCAGCAACACGTCTGCTCTTCCTTCCAAGAAACACTCTTTTCGATGTAAACCTCCTGGGTCACTCTCACTTATGCAGCCCAGAGGTGTAAAAATTGGCAGAAGTAGTCTCAAAAAGTCAGCTCAAATGGAAGCCCCAGCAGTTGGGAGTCTGTACCCTTTACTATTACCAGGTCTCACCATAATGGTTAACAGCATAGATCTTGGTCACCAATAGGGTTAGGCGCATATATGCTGCCACTTACTAGCTACATGGCTATAAGAAAACCATATAACCTCTCTTAATGTTCCTGTCCCCTCACCTGAGAAACAGAATAAATGGCAGTATCTTCCTCCAGATCTGATGTGAACATTAAATGAGTTGAACATAGAGTGCTTAATAATGGCAGGCGGCCAGCGCCATGGCTCACTCGGCTAATCCTCCACGTGCGGTGCCAGCACCCCAGGTTCTAGTCCCAGTTGGGGCGCCAGATTCTGTCCCCGGTTGCTCCTCTTCCAGGCCAGCTCTCTGCTGTGGCCCAGGTGCAGTGCAGGATGGCCCAAGTGCTTGGGCCCTGCACCCGCATGGGAAAGCAGGAGGCACCTGGCTCCTGGCTTCAGATCGGCACAGCGTGCTGGCTGTAGCAGCCATTTAGGGGGTGAACCAACGGAAAAGGAAGACTTTTCTCTCTGTCTGTCTCTCTCTCACTGTCTAACTCTGACTGTCAAAATAAATAAATAAATAATGGCAGGCACATGATCATCGTTATTATTAGAAGTTGCAATGGCACCCCCACCCCAATGAAAACAGTTTTGGGGGCTGCGTTGTGGTTTAGCAGGTAAAGCTGCCGCCTGCATTGCCAGCATCCCATATGGGAGCCAGTTTGAGACCCAGAAGCTCTACTTCCAATCCAGCTCTCTGCCATGGCCTGAGAGAACAGTAGAAGATGGCCCAAGTGCTTGGGCCCCTGCACCTGCATGGGAGACTTGGAAGAAGCTTCTGGCTCCTGGCTTCAGATCAGCCCAATTCTGGCCATTGTGGCCATTTGGGGAGTGAACCAGTGGATGGAAGACCTCTCTCTCTCTCTCTCTCTCTCTCTCTCTCTGCCTTTCAAATAAATAAATAAATCTTTTAAAAAATAGTTTGGAGAATAAATGGTAAGTTGTGTTCCAACAGTATACATTAACAAATATATTGGACAAGAAAGAAGACTACAACCATGGAATGGAACTATGTAAACTTTTGGGCCCCTGGGAAAAGTGAATTCATGAACTATGCTCTAATGTGGTGGGAGTGGCAATGGGAGGATACCTTTAGAGACACTACTGCTCCAACTTATGTAGGCCCTGGGAAGTGCAGACAGTAAAGAAAGTTGAGGGATTAAACTAGAGGACCAGGATGCACAACTACTCAGTAGCTGAGAGCACATTTTTATTCTCATTGACTAACTTCAATTCTGGACTCTTAACTACAGTCAAGATTCAAGAAGCAGTAAATTTCTGGGGCTACCATAGCTCACTGCAGTGGTAGAGCCCAACCCATAAGCACAGATGGACAAGTGGTGTCCTTCCCACCAAGATGAGTTTCAGCTCAGCAGAGCTGGACTCTGGGGAGCGGAGACAGATGGTGGTAGGGGCTGGCTGGTTCCTCTTTCCCCTTGCTTACTCTTCAGCTTGTTCCGGACGTTGTTGGCTCTTTTCTTGATCTCAGTTGTGAGCTGCTCAAGGTCATCCTTGGTTTCTAGGTACAAAGGCAGGCAGAATCAGTTAGTAAGGAAAAGACTGACCGCTTTATGAGGCACATTGATCAACAGAGGCTGTGGGGCAGTTTGATGGGCACTTGTTACCCACAGCAGAACTGATCCCAGTATGCTCCCCAAAATTTGTCATTAGAATCACAGAGAGCTTATTTTTAAAAGGCATTTTCTAGGCACTCTGTCCTAGACCTGCAGAATAAAACCACACCAGGTAGGGGGACTAGAATCTTCCTTCTTAACAAACTTTCTCAAGAAATTCGCGAGCACACAAAAACCTGAGAATCCTGCTTTTACAGAAAATATTTGGCTTACCATGAAGACTATCTCAGAAGGTGTGAGACAGCTTTATGAGACTTCTAGGGAAGAGATTTCACCAAGTCTCATCAACTTAGAATGAACCAAATATTTTTGATATATCTAATACATGCCCTAAACTGCCCTTTGATGGTACCAACTAAAAGCACTGATTTAAAAACCATCTTTCAGGGGTAGGCAATTGGCATAGTGGCATAGACACTGCTTAGGAGGCCCACAATCCTTAACTGAGTGCCTAGGTTTGACCACCAGCTCCACTCCCAATTCCAGATTCCTGCCACTGCATACCTTCAGAGGCAGCAGATTATGGCTTAAGTGGTTGGGTCCCAAATTCTCAGAGGGGAGATCCAGAGTTCCCAGCTACTGACTTTAGCCTCGCCCACCCCTAGCTATCACAGGCATTTGGGGAGGAAATGAGCAGATGGAAGACATCTCTCTTTCTCTGTCTCCTTGCTTTTCAAATAAATGTATTTTAAAAATCCTTAAGCACCTACCACAAGCTTGGAACATACCCAGAAGATACAGAACCTGCCTACAAGGTTCTCAGAGTCCAGTAGAGAACAATGGAGAAATAAGTCAGCAATCCTAATACGTGTTGTGGAGTAGTGTGTGATTTCTGGTCAAGGTCTGCACAGGGTAGTAGGAAGGGCTCTTTAGCATGGCTTCCATGGGCTGGGAAAACTTCTAAAGGTAGAGAGAATAGGGCTGCCCTCAATGGAGGACAGAGAGTTAACTACGTGGAGAAAGAGACTCGCAGTGGGAATGTGAAGGAGAAGGAATAATACATAAAAGGTAAGAGGGAAAAGGAAGTATTTGGGAAGCAGTCAGAGCTTAGTCTGACTAAGATGCAAGAATCATGAGGGGAAGGTGGCAGAGGAAAAAGGTGGAGAGGAAGCCACGGACATGACCAGGACAGTTTGGATATGCTCTGCTGGAACGTTTCAACTTTAATATCCAGGTTCTAGAGAGACACTTAGAAAAGGGAAAGTGTGAATTCAAATTAAGGAACCAAAACTATAACCCTAAACCCTACTGGAAAAACATTTAACAACTAAGGGGAGAGAGATGTTGTCCTCAACGGTGGTAACAAACAGGAGTTCAGGGATGGGAAGGATTCCTGTGAACGTGAACCATGCTGGAATACCTCATGAGGAAAAAATACACTTGACCTGGCAGGACTGAGAACGGGAGCTAGGAATGTATCTCAAGCAGGAGAAATAGTGCAAGCCAAGGTGCAGAGGTGAGACAGAGCACGGGCATGTGAAGAGCAGTGAGCTCATTGCTAGTCACACGAGGGACTAGCTGAGACGAGAGGAAGATCTGCCTCTTAGTGTGGCCATGAAAAGAAAAGCTGACTGCAGCTGGATCCTGGAAGCCCAGAGAAGCTAAAGGAAACAGAGGGATGGTGTGTACATTGGTGCAGTGTTTGTGTACATTCCCCAGCTGTTCACAGAAACAGAGGAGGAAAACAAGCCTGGCTCTACCCCAACACAAGGGCCACTTCTAGGTGACTGGGCTTTGAGTACACACTCACTTGGCTCTGGAATTGGTGCAGAAAGAATGATACTGTAGAGTTTCTTGGCCTCCTCCACGTGCTCTGAGATCTTGTCAATGTTGAGCCGAGTTTCTTCGATCTATAACCAGAAGAAGAATGAGCTTCATCATCAGAGGAAGACCATGTCCACGGCAGAGACACTTAGCAGAGCTCTCTGCTGAAAGCCAGGCACCCTCTGCTTTGGGGAAGGAGAGGAATCCTGAAAGGCTCCAGCTGCCCACTGAGTGCCCGTTCCATAATCAGATAAACTAACCCCAACAGAGCAGTCACCAAAAATCCAGAGATACTGCTTCCTCAGAGGAATACCGCACCCACCTTGGATGGCAGGATTCAGGCCAGAGCCAAGAACAGCCAGGAAAACCCAGGAAGACTAGTCAGAGGGAGGGCCAGAAAACCTCATCGGGCTGTTCCTACAGCCGCGAAAAGTGACACCGGAAGAGAGGGAGGCTAGAGAGAGGAGGAACAAGAATGGAGGGAAAGAAAGTGAGAATAAACCTAAAGAGTGGAAAACAAAGGAGAGAGAAACAAAGACGACAGAGATGGAGAGATCAAGCAGTGACCATCTGAAGAGCCAGCCCCAGCCTCCCCTGGACATACACCTGGGTGGAAGGGCTCTCACTAGCTGATTCCCACTGGTATTAGGAGGCAGAGGCCTGAGTCATGGCGCATTTCTACACATTCCTAAGATTCCTGACTGTACAAGGTGGGTATCATAAAACACTTCCAGAGCCCTTTCTGTCCATACAGGCAACACCACAGACGTTGCTCCATGAGTATCAAAAGCAACCTTAGCTCCCCCTTCAAAGGTACCATGGCTCCTTCTGCAGTGGCAGCCGACATACAGGGAGCAGCAAAAAGAGACCTCAGACCAGCAGCGACTCCCTCACTGCCCAAACCAGGTCATGTCAGCACTGCCACAATGAACCAACAGAAATCTTGCAAAACACCTCACAGTGGGATCTTATCTGAAATGCAACAGAAATACAACTCCATGTACGTGTTTCCTTCCAGGGGATGATTCATCACTTCTTAAAAAGCGGATTGTAGTTCTCCAAATTGCACAGAAAATAGGAGAAATAAAACTTGAGCTCTCGGAGGAAGGGAATCTCATTATGGTTTTTTGTTTTTTGTTTTTTTTTTTTGATTGGCAGAGTGGACATTGAGACAGAGAGACAGAGAGAAAGGTCTTCCTTTTCCGTTGGTTCACCCCTCAATGGCCGCTACCGCCAGTGTACCGCGCTGATCCGATGGCAGGAGCCAGGTGCTTTTCCTGGTCTCCCATGTGGGTGCAGGGCCCAAGTACTTGGGACATCCTCCACTGCACTCCCGGGCCACAGCAGAGAGCTGGACAGGAAGAGGGGCAACCGGGACTAGAACCCAGTGTGCTGGTGCTGCAGGTGGAGGATTAGCCTAGTGAGTCGTGGCGCCAGCCTCATTATGTTCTTAGACCTATACGTCATATTCAATGTTAAAAATTAATTAAAATGAAAATGAAAAAAAAAAAAAAAACACCTTGAGCTCCCTAACTCTCAAATCTGTACTTCTGTCACTGGGATAAGGGATGTTCCCCTCTACCTGTACACTGGCTTAGATGTGCCACAGTTTGAGAGTACAATCACTTATTTGAAGATGGAGAATACAACTGGGAATACTGTTTCCATTAGAGCTAAAATTTTTTCTTTAATTCTCCATGCTGTTTCTCTTTCAGCAGAATCCCTAGTCCACTCAACTATAAAAAGTGCCTGTGTCAGCACTGTGGCACAGCGGGTTAAGGCCCTGGCCTCAAGCGCCGGCATCCCATATGGGCACCGGTTCTAGTCCCGGATGCTCCACTTCTGATCCAGCTCTCTGCTATATCCTGGGATAGCAGCAGAAGATGGCCCAAATCCTTGCTTGGGCCCCTGCACTCACGTGGGAGACCCAGAAGAAGCTCCTGGCTCCTGGCTTCGGATCAGCGCAGCTCCAGCCATTGTGGCCATTTGGGGAGTAAACCAGCAGATGGAAGACCTTTCTCTCTCTTTCTCTGTAACTCTTTCAAATAAAATAGTAAATCCAAAAAAAATAAAATAAAATAAAAAGGGCCTGTGTCACCACCTGTGAACATTGACAGTGTCTACTGCAGTCACCTCGGAATCTGACCCTTGAGCAACCCAGAAATTACCACCTCTCCTCTCTTCCCCTTTCTCTGTCACATCAACTTGCAACAAGGGGATGTCCTTGCATCATGCCATGTGTCCACTTCCATCATATGTCCTGCCAAAGCAACCGTATGGTTCATAGGATTAAGAAAAAAGGCTTTTAAGAATAAAATGCACTAACCATTTAAAAAGTTTAATCAGGATGGGCATTTGGCATAGCAGTTAAGTTACCTGTTAGGACACCTGTGTCCCATATTGGAGTGCCTGAGTTTATATCTAAATCCTGCTAACACAGATCCTGGGAGGCAGCAGGTGATGGCTCACAGGACTGGGTTCATGCTACCAGCATGGGAGACGTTGGTTGAGTTCTTGGTTCCTGGCTTCAGTCCCAACTATGCCCACTACAGGCATTTGAAGAGAGAACCAGCAGATGGGAGCCTGTTCATACTCACTAGCTCTGTGTGTGGGTGTGGATGTGGGTGTGTCTGTCCATCCGTCTCTCAATAAACTTAGAAAAATCTTCTGGAAAAGTATTTGATGGAATGAAGTACATGCTGACCCAAAGTTTAGTCAATGGTAGAAAAACATGAGATAGGACATTTCTAGGATGCACGTGCAGGGCCTGACACTCAGTGCTGCCCCAGGCATTCTGGGACTGCAGAGTAGATGCTCCTCTGGTTTTGTTTTGTTTTGTTTTGTTTTTTAAGATTTATTTATTTTTATTTCAAAGACAGAGTTGCAGGGGCGGGGGGGAGAGAAAGGTCCTCCATCCATTGGCCCACTTCCTAGATGGCCGCAATGGCTGTGCTGATCCAGAGCCCGGAGCTTCTTCTGGGTCTCCCACGTGGGTGCAGGGGCCCAAGAACCGGGACCACCTACCGCTGCCCTCCTAGGCCACAGCCAAGAGCCAGAATGGAGGCGGAACAGCCGGGACCCGAACCAGCACCCACACAGGACACCAGCACTGCAGGCTACGGCCCTGATCACTAAGCCACAGCACTGGTCCCGCATCTGGTATTAAGAAAAGTGGGGTGTTGGATGTATATGACTTCAGGATGAGCAACTGCCTTTTTCTTTTTGAACTTCATGTCTTCTATTTTTCTTGGAAGTGTTGATTTTCCTCAAAGGTTATTTTCTGAGTATCTCATGGTGGCAGCTACATGTGATTTCCTTGTGTGCATTTGCCAGACGAGCGAAAATTCCTGTGGGGCGAAGGTGCAAGGAATCTAGTAGAAAACCGATAAAGGCCAACCTCAAAGGTCAAGCTATTTGTATGAGTCTATGGTTAAGCACACTGACATTACCCTATACTAGCATATATTTAAGAATTGATATTGATTCAACATAAATCTCTACCAGAAACGAGGCTAGGCCCCTCACAGAACTCTTGAGAGGTTCCCATCATTTTTTCCTTTTCACACATGAGAACACTAAGGCTCAAAAAGTAGAGGAACTTAATCCAGTCCATACTGCAGAGAGGGGCAAAGCTTGAGGACTGAACCCAGGCATCTGTCTCCTGAGTCAGGTAAACATGGAAGAACCACCTACTCTGTCTTCTCTCCAAAGTTCACGTGTGTTCAGCCTAACCCAGGTTCATATTCAACACAGTGTTTTGTAAGCGTGCTTCAGTCCTATTTCACAGAGATCATGAGCCTCATTTCATTATCCTCTAACCACGTCTCCCAGTAGAAGGCTTTTTTACACAATAAGTACCCAAGAAATATTGCTGACTAAGGGAACCAGTACAAACTCACTTTTTAACAAAGCACTAGTCTAAATCTGCAACAAATACATCTCCATTACTAAATGTTGCTTTTTAAAATGCAATTTTCAATAATGTGCCGATAATATAGGAATCAAGAAAATAAGGACTTAAGAAGGTACATTAGGATCAAGCAGGGTTCAGGTTTTGGCTCCACTCCTTAGTAGTTTTATGGCCTTGAAAAAGCCACTTATCCTTCCTAACTGCCAATTTTCACATCTGTGAAATGAAGATCATCACCATTTCCACTTCATAGGTGTTGTGGAGATTAAAGCAGACCATACATATCAAATGCATAACACAAACATGTGCTCAATAAATATGAGATGATGACAATCTTGAATACAACTGCCAGCGGTGGGGCAGGCTCAGTCTCGTGGTTCAGAGAACCTGGAATCCATGCCCAGCTACAGCTCCTGACTCCAGCTTCCTGCTAATGTGGCCCTTGTGAGGCATCAGTGATGGCTCAAGTGACTGAATTCTTGTCGGCCATATGGCAGACCTGGACTGTGTTCCCAGGTCCCAGCTGAAGCCTGACTCAGTCCCATTCATTGTGGACACTGGAGGAGTAAAACACACCAGGAATAAACTCACTCTCATACTTGCTTGCTCACTCTCTCTCTTCCCATTTCCCAATTAAAAAAAAAAAGCAGCAATTACTATATACTTATTACATGCTAGGCATTATGCTGTGCCTTTACAAGGACATCTCATTTAATCCTTCAGCAGTGCAAATGTTAACAACACACTCTAATGTCACTGGCAGCCACCCAAGGAAATCTAAGAACAGCAAGTCAACCAATCCTTATGCTGAGTTTTGCCATTTATAGTTATATTTTACTAACCACCATCATCTAACTTTAAGGAGGTAGTTAAAGCCATTTCCCTCTGGATCTAACAGCCAGCAGAATTTAATTAGATGATGGAAAGCACAGAAAGTACTATTTTGGAAAACCGACAGGTTGTCATAAGGTAAGGTGTGAGGCTAAGCAAAAAGCTTTGTTCAATCTCCCCAAGAATTAGTTTCAGCCTCCCTTAAACTCCGATGTGCCTTGTGCCTCAAGCTGGTTATTAATTTCAGTGTTTACTGAAAACTTATTACATGCCATCCTTCCTGTTTTAAATTTTTATTTATTATTTATTTGAAAGGCAGAGAGACTAACAGAGAGACAAGAGACTTCCACCAGTGAGACACACAAAGAGCTCCTACCTGCTGGTTCATTCCTTAAATGACCACAACGCCCAGGGCTAGACTAGGCCAAAGCCAGGAGCCAGGAACCCAATACAGGTATTTCATGTGAGTGGCAGAGACTCAACCCCTTCAGTCATTACTGCTGCCTCCCAGAGGGCACAACAGCAGGTAACTGGAATCAGTGGCTGCTGCAGCTGGGCATGGAACGCGGGCACTCTACTGCAGAACATGGGTGTCCTAACTGCTGGGTTACATCCTACCCCATGTGTCACCCTTCTAAGGCACAAAACTAATGTGGTCCTAAGAGTCAAATAAATTATTCCTCTTTTTCAAAATTCATATACCTTTACTTCCCTCCTCCAAAAAATAGCATAATCTAAATCAGACCCTATACTAGGGCTTTTCAGTCCAGACCTTTTTGACTTGTGTGCCTCTTTGCTTTAGAAAACAATGATAAGATCGGAGGGAAGGAGGAGGCATCTCAGTCAATCAAGCAAAAACTTCTAAGGGCTTTTGTCAAGACTAGGGTTTCAACTCTCCTTTTATAAATGAAAGCAAAATAATAATCTAGTTATGCTACCCAGAAAAAATCAAATATTCTCAGAAAACGATCTCAAATCAATGTATTTAGGCTCCTCATCACACAAAATTTAGTCTAGAAGACAAAAAACTATCCAGTTATATTAGTCAAAGTAACAAATAGAAGAAATTGTCTACAAATATATTAGTCAAAATAACATAATAGAAGAAATTGTCTACAAATAGGAATGGGGGGGTGCTGTGGAGTCAGAGGATAGTAAAGCACTCTTAAAATTGGCAACTTAGAGTAGGCATTTGGTCTAGTGATTAAGATGTCAGTTAAGACACCTGCAGCCAGTATCAGAGTGCATGTGTTCAAGTCCTGTCCCTGGCTCCTAACTTCAGCTTCCTGCTAATGCAACCCTGGAGGAGGCAGGTGACGGCTCAATACTTGGGTCTCTGACATCCACACAGGAGACCTGGAATTAGTTCCTGGCTCTTGGCTTCAGCCTGGCCCAGCCATGGCTGTTATGGGCATTTTGGGAGTGAACTAGCAGATGGAAGAGCTCCCTGTGTCTGTCTATATATGTCTGTCTCCCTCCCTCTCAAATAAAAATAATAAAATAAATTAGCAACAGTAGGTTGGAAGGACAAAGAAAGAAGATAGGGTAGCCAGGGCCAACTGTGAGAGTCAGCCCATGCTGGAGTTGACCAGCAGAATTCCATGGGACCATGAGGGCAGATTATCATAGGACCAAGGAGGCAGGGTCTATGGAGTAAAAGCTGAGGCCATGGAACAGACAAGTCTGAGGAACAGAGGCAGAGGAGGATAACCAAGGCCTCTTCCCATGCCTGAGTCACCTGCCAGTACCTCTTTGTCTTAGTCTGTTTTAGGCTCCTATAATAAAAACACCATGGACTGACTAGATGACTTAAAAATAAGCATATATTTCAACAGCTCTAGATGCTGAGAAGTCCAATATCTACATTGGGCTTCAACACATAAATTGAGGGGAGGATACAAACATGCAGTTCATAGCACTCCCCTTGGTCAAACATACAGAATCCAGTCGGCAAGTGAACCCAGGAAATGTTACCTGTAATACAGGGCAGAACACAGGCAGGGCAAGAAGTGGCCCTAACAGCAAACAGGAAAACGAGTGGCAAGGGCTTCCTGCCTTCGCAATTGAAAGAACCCAGAAATTCACAATATACCAGTTTGCCTAGCAGGTCCCTGTCACTGAAATATCCTGCTTAAAAAGTTTTAGAAAGTCTTTAGCACCAGATTTGGCTTAACGCCTACATTTCCAATTGACACTTACTTTGAGGTTCTAATCCTAACCAAAAGGAAGCCTACCTGGCAAGTCCCTATACTTCAAGACTGCTACGTTTCAGTTCCTCTAACCAGGCACTGTTCTACCTCCACCACATCTACAACCCCACCCACTCCACCCAGGCCCCACAGAACTTCGCTCACAATCCTTCCACTCTCACTTCTCCCAGTCCTCAGGCCATGTGCTGGTGTCCATGACTGTATCAAGTACATGAGACCACTCATTAGACAACTGTTCAATGAATAAATGAAAACAAGTAACTTTAGCAGAAAAATATGCTTCATTCGCCACTGCAAAACGGTCTCAGGTTTTTTTTAAGTGTGCCTGTTATGAACTGAATATTTTTGTCCCCTAACATGTGGCATGTGTGATACGAGGCCATTGGGCAGTAGACTGAGTTGCACACAAAACATTGCATCCCCAGCACCTTACACACTGTCTGGAAGACAGTAAGCACTCACGTATTTAGATGAATAGATGTCCTATCAAATTAAACCCCTAAAGTTTCTGCCTCCAAAGACAGTCCGCTCCGAAACACTGTTCTGTCAGCTGAGCAAACAGATCAAGGGAAAGACAGACAATTGCAAATCAGACAAAAGTCTGTGGTTTATCATTTACCAGGTTCTGGAGTAATCAGCCAAGATGGCCTGAAAACCCAAGGGCCAATTCTTTAACAGCTGAGAAACTGGAGAAGACATTCAAGTTTTACGATGCAAATCACATCTGAAAACATCTTGGCCCTGTGACTTCATCTGTAGCTTGCAAACGCCCTGTGACCAAGCTGTGATTCACATTATCAGCTCTCAGCAAATCACCAATGGTGATCTACTGGAACCAGCCCAAAAAGCAAGTTTCATAAGAGTCCTTTTCTAAGAAATCTATTTAGTTATATTTTGCAAGATGTGCTAAGCGTGTTTCCCAGTCATATAGACAAGGAAAAACTCTCCTTTCTCCAATACTGAAATGTACCTTATGCCAATTTCAAAGGATGTTTTCAAATCACACTCTATTAAAAATAAAAATGTCTGGTCTACTTACATACAAGAATATTGGAAGACAGAATGGTGATGTGAACTAAAATCTATTGCATCTAGATTTACCATATGTCAGGCACTGTGTTAGATGCATCCATATAATTTCTCATTATATACTCATAATAACTAGCAGGTGGGCCGGCGCCAAGGCTCAATAAGCTAATCCTCTGCCTTGCCGCACCAGTACACCAGGTTCTAGTCCCAGTCAGGGCGCCGGATTCTGTCCCGGTTGCCCCTCTTCCAGGCCAGCTCTCTGCTGTGGCCAGGGAGTGCAGTGAAGATGGCCCAGGTCCTTGGGCCCTGCACCCGCATGGGAGACCAGGAGAAGCACCTGGCTCCTGGCTTCAGATCAGCGCAGTGCGCCGGCCACAGCGCGCTAGCCGCAGTGGCCATTGGAGGGTGAACCAACGGCAAAAGGAAGACCTTTCTCTCTGTCTCTCTCTTCACTGTCCACTCTGCCTGTCAAAAAAAAAAAAAAAAAACTAGAAGGTGTTAATACCATTCCTATTTGAGAGGAAATGTGTTTGGGATTTAAACAGTTTTTCCAAGTTATACCACTGATAATAGACAGGGCTGAGATTTAGGTCAGGGTCTCTGAGACAGAGCCTGAGGATTTCTTCCCATGATCTCTGTCTCTGTCCTCTCCCCCATGTGTCTCTTTCTATTCTATCAGTTGAGAAATGAGAAAAGTAATATTGCCTAACCCCATGGTAAGTACTTTGTTAGCTCTCCTTAATTCCCAAGAAATCTGTGAGGTGAGTATTTTTCTTCCCATTACATCAATTAATCCTCTGAGAACTGAAGTTAAGGATGCAACCAAAATCACACATTTTGTAAAAGAAAAAAATTTACTTTCAAAGATCATACTCTTTCTACATTACTTAGCTGTCCCCATTTCTATCCTAAATATAAAAAGATCTTTTTGTGCGGGGGGTTCTACCCAAATGACAGAAAACCATTTAACAGAGATAAACCAATAGAAGCAAAGCAGCTGGAAGGTCTTGTTCAGTCTCCAAAGGAACTCTTCAAAAGCAGCAATCACCCGTCTCATGCTATTTTGTCTAGAAAACGCTTTCCAGATGCATGATCCCATATGATCGTCACAAGAGCCTTGAAAGATAAGTACTAACATCGCTGATTTCCAGAACAAGAAATTAAAGTCCAAATAGGATAATTAACTTATTTAAGATCACATTGTTATGAAATTCTTAAGGCTGGACCCAAAATATTGGTGGCCCAACTCCACCATCTTCCCCTGTCACAAGGAATATTTCTTCTCAGGGACCCTCTTAATTGGAGACCACAGTTACTGGAAAAGATCCCTTATCTTAGGGAAGATGTTCTTCAATGCATGTGGGTCTCCAGGGCAAGATTGTGGGGACACGCTCTAATGACTTCAATCATCTCCATCAAGTCCACCGCCACCAGTGAACAGAAGAATATTTTCCTTCCACAATGCACACCTGGAATAAAATTGGAATCACAAAACCCAAGTATTCTTCGCTCTCACTGTGACTCCTCAACCAAGAGGAGGAGGGTGGGGCACTGTGGAACACGCACAGCCAATCTCCCAGGCAGGTCTTTATCTGTTCTTCAAACCCTTTGTTGCTCTAATGGATAAAAAGGTATGAACCGTCATGCTCCTCCCCACTCCATTTAGAGGAGCTCAGGGCTACTTCTCCCTTCTCCATATCTGCAAATGCAGGATGGAAGCACTCATGATCTCCCTGTAAAAAGATTACGAAGCCTCTTGTATTCCTACAAGGGAAATAAACCACAGTATGGTGCCAAGAACCTCAGTGATAACATGCTTTGGGGTCTTTGTTTTTTAAAAAAAAAAAAAATCGTTCATTGAACAAATACATACCTAATGCAACACTGAATGTTTTATAAGCATTATCCCATTTAATCTTTATAATAATCCCATGGGGAATTATATGATCGATCCCAATTTACAGATTAGGAAACCATGACCCACCATTTTAAGGAACACTCACAAAATCAACAGCTGGTCAGAGTGGAGCTGAGATTTATACCCAAGCTCCCCTGGCTCCAAAGCCTATATTTCTGTCCAGGATAAACTCCTGATTCCACAAGCTTCCCACCACTTCCTACCTACTGCAGCACCAGCCCAACAAAGACCTCTGAGATTCAGGATCATGTGAGAATCTCCAAGCAGCTCATTTCGCCCTGTTGAACTGGTAGTTTCTTAGTTCCTCAGTTACCACCAGAGTAAGTCAAAGGGATTATAAAAATTTTGGATTCAACAAATTTGATCTAACTGGTAACAGGCTTTTAAGATACAATGCTTTTTCACGTGACCATATGGGGGATGCTATATTTAAATTATGGACTTGAGGCAAGAAAGGATGTCATTAAAGTGTTGTTATAACATAAGAATGAATCCAAAGGCATCTCTTCAGTTACAGTTTACCCTCTGCTGACTTTCTTATTAAGATTAAAATCCAGATCCTTCCAAAGAAGTACTGAAAAGACAATCTCCTGTTAACATCTTCATGTAGGCATCCCACCCAGCAGAAGACTGCTGACCTCCTGCTGCTGCCCACGAAAGACGGGGGATTGTGTATTGTTACTATAGAAGCTGTGTTTTCTTAAGGATGTTCAGAGTAAAATACAGGAAGGTCACCTACCTCTGAAAAGAACTCGTCCATGAAAGCTGTGTTGTCAATAGCAATCTCAACCTCATCAGTGTCATCATCCTGTGTCAGCTGCTTCTGTAAGACATGAAAAAGAGAAGACGGGGGAATTAAAAAGCACAATGAATAGTCAACATTACTGAAGGCTCACTAAGTGCTGGAAGCTGGGCACAGCGCTGTGGCGCAGTGAGTTAACGTCCTGGCCTGCAGTGCCAGCATTCCATATGGGCACTGGTTCAAGACCCGGCTGCTCCACTTCTGATCCAGCTCTAAGCTATGGCCTGGGAAAGCATCAGAAGATGGCCCAAGTCCTTGAGCCCCCTGCACCCACATGAGAGACCAGGAAGAAGCTCCTGGCTTTGGATCGGCGCAGCTCCAGCTGTTGTGGCCAATCGGGGAGTGAACCATCAGAAAGACCTCTCTCTCTCTCTCTCTCTCTCTCTCTCTCTCTCTCTGCCTCTCCTCTGTGTAACTCTGACTTTTAAATAAATAAATAAATATTTTTTAAAAAAAAGTACTGGAAGCTTTATTAAGCTTTTTGTACATGAATTCCTTGAAAACTCATAATATCTCTATGACTTATCAAACTGGGTACGGGGGGCCAGGTTACACTGCATGAAATTAAACCCTTGCTCTATCACTTAATGATTTTTTGCTGTGGATAAAAGCAGATAAAGGGAGGGAGGCACAAGTGACCAATCTTGCTGCCTCTAGTTTAAATGCCAATACAAGTAAGAGTACTAGCCACTTCATAGGGTTGTTGAAGCAATTAACAAGATCATAAGTATAAAATACTTTTGCATAGCATTTGGTACACTGAAGTACTCAATAAATGCTAGGTTTGGTTACCATTGGTGGTGGCAGTCATGGTGGTAGTGGTGGTATTTCTGTAGGAGGCAGCTTCAAAAAATTCATGGAAAATAGAACTAAAACATAAATTTACTTTGGTGCAAATTTTTTGAAATCCATACCATACAAAGGAAAAGATGGAAAATACATATTATGGGAAAAAAAAACTATACATGGATCCCAAAACATCTTTACAACAAGATAAACTTATCTTTCAATTCTAAGTAACCCCCTTGTCCCCACACTCACAGTTGAGTTTACTAGCGTAAGGTTAAATAACTCGTCCAAAATGACACAGCTAAAACTTGGGACAGGCAAATTCTTTCCTATCTACTGAATCTGGGACCATTCTCAATTCTGTTCAAACAGGTCCAAGACACAATTCCTCTAAAGCATGAGCGTTAAATACTCCGGGCAGGAGTACAGACTTTCCTGTCTCCAGAACCACCTAGTACAAAGGAAACTGTGCTGTGCTGCTCCCTGTCAGAGTGCATGTTTACAAGGAAAAGGAAGTTCTCTCCCATCGCCCAGCAACCTCTGGGGACCCGAGCTTTCTCATTCAACTTCCTCTGGAAGATCTTCAAAACGGCCTTCCAAAAAGGAGGCATTCCACTCCCTTCCCAGCTCAGCTGTTTCTTCTTGAGTGCTCTCCCCAGACTGCTGCTGTACCACACACTGCCAGTTTCTAAGCACACAGTGGGCACTGCTTGCTGAGGGAGGAAGGTGGGGGGAACTTCCCAGTGCTCGTTTCTTCAGTGGCCTGTGAGGCCCCAGACGTCCACAGGCCATGAAAATCACCAGGGGCCTCTTGTCTTCCCTTGCCACCATTCCCTGAATCTGCAGGAGTTGTTACTGGGAATTCCATCAATATCTGGAGCTCTCCAACCAGCTGGGAGGTGTCTTGATTGCCTCTCCCAGTGCTTCATTCTCTGGATGGTTTAGAGCACCCCACAATTTACAGCCACAATCAAGGGAGTCAAATTTGAGGACCCTGCTACAGCCTCCATGATCATGTCCTTTTACCACCTAAAATCATTCAAAGACCATTCAACTTCTAGGATTGAAAGTTTAATGTCTAACGGCCCTTTAAGGCCCATCCCCAGCCATCTCTCCCTCTAGGATGCACCCTCCAGATCAAGCACTTGGAACTCCTTGCATTTCCTGGACACACCATTGTTTCATTATCACTGATGTCACCTAAGGCCTTCTTCCTGAGAGGCACTTGTCCATCTGGCCTTTAAAACTTGGCTCAGCCAACACTCATGGAATGACACATGCCTGACACATGCCTCCCCCCATGCAAATAAAAAACCTCCCTAAACTCCCAGTGCACTTATTTTGTACAACCTTTCCACACAGCCTTCTACAATTTATCCCTCAAATACCCATTTTCCCCCACAGGCTATAGACTCTGAGGTTCAGAGTTGACTCATGAATACGTTAGAGTAAATCTGCGTGTGTGTTGGTGTTCCTTTGCAGAGTTGTTCATCGTGCTCCCCATCCATTCCTGGAGAGGCTATAAATCCAGCTACCTGAGAAATCTGACTTACCAAAGGAGTCTGAACCAAGTGGAGCTGAGTCAACCAATGGTAGCACCCAAAAAATGTTCATGAAATTCCCAGGGCTGCCTTTATTCTTATCCTTCCTGAGGCCCCCTTGGCTATGGACAGGTTCTACAGATCTTCTCAAGTATCCTTGCAATGAGCTTAACAGTATCCTAACAACATATTATTCTGCCAGAATCAGCTTTTGTCACCTGCAATTAAGCCTGAGCACTGCTTTTTGTCATTAATTTATTATACCTGACTGAATAACTCTTATCCAAAATGCTTGAAACTACAAGTGTCTCGGAATTTGGATTTTTTTGGAATATTTGCATATATATAATAAGACATCTTGGCAATGAAACCCAGGTCGAAACACAAAATTCATTCATTTAATATAGTTATACACACAGCAAGGGTAATTTTAGACAATATTTTTTGCTGTATTTTTGACTGACTGATCACACAAGGTCAACTGTAGAATTTTCCATTTATGGTATCATATTGGCAGCATTCAAAAAAGTTTCAGATTTGGGGTACATTTCAAATTTTGGATTTCCTTGGCCAGCACCATGGCTCACTAGGCTAATCTTCCACCTGTGGCACCAGTACCCCATGTTCTAGTCCCAGTCGGGGTGCTGGATTCTGTCCCGGTTGCTCCTCTTCCAGTCCAGCTCTCTGCTGTGGCCCGAGAAGGCAGTGGAGGATGGCCCAAGTGCTTGGGCCGTGCACCAGAATGGGAAACCAGGAAGAAATACCTGGCTCCTGGCTTCAGATCGCCACAGCGCAGGCCGTAGCAGCCATTTTGGGGAGTGAACCAACGCAAGGAAGACCTTTCTCTCTGTCTCTCTCTCTCTCTCTCACTGTCTAACTCTACCTGTCAAAAAAAAAAAGTTTAAAAAAAATTTGGATTTTCAGACTAGGAATACTCAACCTATACTTAATAATATACACACATCCACACACAATTAATTCAGGCCTCAACCACACATGCTGACTGGGAAGAGGGAGGGACTAAGAGAAGTTTCCAGAGGCGGGGAACAATGGCGTCCTGGAGCACAGGGGCAGTCACCTAGCTCTCCGTGGTGATACAAGCAGTTGAGAACCCTGGAATTTTTACAAGGAATCTCACACCCAAGATGGCCACCTCTCGGCTTTGCGCAGGCTGCAGATGAGCAGCCTTGTCCACTGACAGTCAGAGAACGCATGAACTGAGGACAGAGAAGCCATTGGTAAGCACAACACAGGTCCAAAATCTGCTATTACCAAATACTGGCTGCGAGATCTCAGTCAGATCATAATCTGAGTCTGCTACATGTGGGTGTTAATACCACACGCCTTATAGGACTGGAAGAAATCACATATGGAAAGCTTCTAGCACAAGAAAAAGTACACACAAATGCCTAATAAATGTCAGTTTCCTATCACCTAGCTTAAAGGTGTGGGTTTAAAGAACAGAACCTGGCACTAGCATTGTGGCACAGAGGGTAATGCTAATGCTGACATCCCAAATAGGTGCCGAGTCACATCCCCAGCTGTTCCACTTCTGGTCCAGATCTCTGCTAATGGCTTGGGGAAAGCAGAAGACGACCCAAGTACTTGGGCCCCTGCCACCCACATGGAAGACCAGGAAGAAGCTCCTGGCTTCGGCTTGGACCAGCCCTGGTCATTGCATCATTTGAGGAGTGAATCAGCAGTTGCAAGATTCTCTCTCTCTCTCTCCCTTCCCCCTCCCACACTTTCAAATAAATATATAAATATATTAAAAAGAACAGAAAAATAACAGAATCCTGTATGAGAAGGAGAAGGGAGGGAGGGGTAAGAAAAGCAGAAGGGAGAGGCAGTGGGGGCAAAATAGGGGAGGAGTGGGAGAAAGAGGGCAAACTTCAGAACTTCCTCCGCAGGAAATTCTCACACTAAAGGCAATGTAAGCAAGATTGGTTCCACAGCATCATGATGACCAGGTTCTGCATCTGCCTCCATCACACGCTCGTCAGTGCGCATTAAACAGATGGTCCAACCTCTCTAAGCCTTGACAGCCTCATCTGCAACCCAGGAATAACTGTGTTGCTGGACCCTGCTTCAGAGGCAAGCTCTGTACCACTGCAGTCGTCCACAACCTACTTGATGATCTCCCTGTTCCAATCCCATCACTCCTCCCATTTCCCAGCATACACTGGCTCCCCATCACCTACTGTGCCAAGTCAAAGTCCTCAGCCTGTCTTTCAATACCCTCTGCCAGTTGGTCATATGTCCCCTTATCTGCTCATATTTCCTACTGCTCTCTGCAGGCACTGACTCTCAACTTCATTTCCTCACTATCTTCTGCAGCCATCACATTTATTCCTGCCCCTGGACTTTCTATTAGCACTGTGCACCCTTTCTATTAGCACGTAGCACCACCTACATACATGGTTGTCCCTTGGCATCTGGGGGTGGGGGGTCGTTCCAGAACACTCTGTGGACACTGAAACACTTGGAAGTGCAGCTCCCTTATAGAAAATGGCACAGTATTTTCATAACTTACACACATCCTCCCGCATACTTTAATTTTTTTAAAGATTTTATTTATTCATTTGAGAGGTACAGTTACAGACAGAGAGGAAAAGACAGAGAGAAACGTCTTCCATCTGCTGGTTCATTCCCCAGATGGTTGCTACAGCTGGAGCTGAACTGATCCAAAGCCAGGAACCAGGAGCTTCTTCCCAGTTTCCCACGTGGGTGCAGGGGCCCAACCACTTGGGCCATCTTCTACTGCTTTCTCAGGCCATAGTAGAGAGATGGATTGGAAGATGAGCAGCCAGGACACAAACTAGCACACATACGGGATGCCAGCACCACAGGCAGAGGCTTAGCCTACTATACCACAACACCAGCTCCCCACCTACATACTTCAAATCATCTCTGGTTATAATACTTAACACAATGTAAATGCTGTGTAAAAATTGTTCTGCTGTATTGTTTCAGGACTGATGACAAGAAAAAAGAAGTCTCCACACATTCAGTACAGAGCAAAAGTTTTTCCCAATATTTTCAATGTGCGGCTGTTTGAATCTGGATGCAGAGCCTACAGATACTAGAGGTCTAACAGTAACTAGAATGCCTTCCATCTTCCTCTGCTTTCTGGACTCAACCTTCATGGCCTAGCTCTGGTCCCACTTCCCCCACTTCATTTTTATCTAATTATTTTGAGTTGCAACCACAAATTTCCAAGCTCGATTATAAGCCACTTGAAGTCAGGAATAGTGTCTCCTAAGTCTTAGTCGCTCTGGAGCACCCTGGGACAGAGCTGAGCAAATGAAAAGTAAGCAGGAGTCAACTGGCTGAATTTGCTCACAAAGTGGCTGTATGCCAACATTCCCTCCCAGACTGTACAGCAACAGACAAAAACCCTGCAAAAATCTGCTCCTCACCTTGCCTCCTTCCATATGTTATACACATTATAGTGTTATATAATATATTATACACACACACACGAGAGGTCTTCAAAAAGTTCATGGAAGGGGCCAGCATTGTGGCACAGCAGGTTAACTTGCCATTTGCAATGCCAGCATCCCATATTGGGTTGAGTCCTGGCTGCTCTGCTTCTAATTCAGCTCTCTGCCAATACACCTGTGAAAGCAGCACAAGATGTCCCAAGTGCTTGGATTCCTGCCTCCCACTTAGGAGACCAGGATGGAGTTCAAGCTTCGGCCTGGCCCAGACCCAAAGACTGTGGTCATCTGGGGAGTAAACCAGTGGATGGAAGATCTCTCTCTGTATCTCTGGCTTTCAAACAAACACTAAAAAAAAAAGTTAATGGGAACTACTAGAGTACCTAAAACACAATGTATTGGAGTGAAATAGACATTTTAAGATTCAAGGATTATTTACAGCCCTTGTCTCTTCCATTGAGGAACAGTGTTGTTGTTTTTTTTTCTTTTCATACTATTTGTTGAACTCTTTTATTTAGTGTAGGGTTATATGATCATCAAGTAAACTGAGAATAGATCTTTGTAAAAATTAAGAATGGGGATGTGAGAGGAGGAGGAAGGGTTGGAGCATGGGCAGGAGGGAGGGTAGGGGGAGAAGTGTCACTATGTTCCTAAATCTGTGTATGTGAAATACATGAAACTTGCATAACTTAAATAACATTTTTTAAAAAGTTAATGGGAAATAGTACTATGAAAAAAATTACATGGATTTAAAAATGCTTTTGCACTAAGTTTAATTCCATTCTTCCACATTTGTATATCTTCACACACCCACAAAGAAGTAAAACATGTGTGTGTTTATATATGTATTTGTATATACATAGAGAGACGGGTGGGGAGAATAGCAGGGTGGTTGCAAGGATTAAAAAACATTTGTAAATAGCCTTTTGCAATGAATAGCACATAGTAAAGACTCAATAAAGTAACCATATCTAGCCAAGTCAACTTCTCTATAGCCTTATCTGGATCTAATTAAACATACAGAGAAAAGGGCAAGGAAAAAACAGGACTTTTAAAATTGAACCATCTTTAATGATTTCACCACCATATCCCCACACCTATAATGGGGAAACCAAGGCTCAGAGTTAACTCAAATAATGAGTCACTGTCAGACAGGGACAGAAACAGGCTTCTCGATTTTCATCTTTCCATGCAGTTCTTACCACTGTAGCACACCCCTCCCAAAATATGAAATAACAACAACAAAGTAAAGTCCACATCAGGAAACTCAAGGGAGGCCATCACAGACCTTATCTGGAGTTGGGTAAAACGGACTGACCACCAGGCTGCCCTACACAGTGGTCTCCAGCTGACCCCTGCTCACCCAGGCATATTCCTACAGAACAAAGGATGTCAGGGTCCCCAAGGGGAAGGAGAGCACATGATGCCCCTTATCTTCAGCCCACATTACTGTGTGCGGCCAGGAAGAGAGCTTGAGCATCTTTATCAGAGAATCAAGGCATGTGGCAAGAGGAACGTTCCAGTGGCTGCAGTATCAGCCACAGTCAGACAAGCGCCAGCCCAGCCACCCACTGCCTTCCCTCCCCAGCCTCCTGATGCCTCTCAAGCCAGGAGATGGGAGATACCAGTGAGTGAAGCAGGCAACACTGACTTACAACCTGAGATCTCTCTGCCCCCAGACCCCACCCTCCAAACATGCCCTGAAACTGAGAGGACAGCAGGGCTAGGACCCCCTCTCCCGAGGGAGCAGAAATTCAGGGTCCTGCACTCAACCTCCAGCGACCTCACCTGCAATTCCTCCCGCTCAGGGCTCACTTCCTGTTTCTCAAATTGTTTCTCTATTGTTCCAAGACTTTTTGGCCCTCTTTGTTAGCTCATCTAATGAATAAAAACATTTGTCTGTGAGAGAGCTCCTGCTAGGTGCTAGGTGACCTCAGTCCTGTAGCTGCTTTATGCCAAAGAACCCCCTCTACATATTCTCGTGGAGAACCTGCAAGTCAGGGAAGTTAGTACTCCAGGTGTCCTCGCTGCTGAAGAGCAGAGCAGGGCTCAGGCGTAGCTCATCTGTCTAAGCCCTTCTTACTGCTCTGCACCCTGCTCAAAGCAGCATGTGACTGACAGCAGCCAGGGGCCCAGGAGAGCAGCAGCCCAGTCATGCAGAAAGCACTCTTGGCAGGACACTTGTCTAGTTAAGTCATGCTTTTCTCGCTCAGTAAGGAGCTCATCTTTCCAGTGTGGCTTTGAGGAAGCCCAGGACACCTCCATGGCGCCTGAAAATTCAGCACACATGGCAGGTCAACCATAAGGGCGCCCACAGCTGGGGCTCCCGGGCCTTTCCCTCTCTCCAATCTGCATGACTTCACATTTACCTGGCTTTACACACCGGGGCTGAATATAGCATGCTATTATTTAAAAAACAAAAAGTCTTGTCAAAAAAGGAGGAAAGCAAGCTGAACTCCAGCCAAGTAGGTAATGCGTGCCTTCTAAGAAGAAAGGGGACACAAAGAAGGAGGTCCCTTTAGCCTAAGTTAAAGCCCAGCTGCAGCAGAAATGTCGATCATCAGCATTTCCCTAAGGATTTTTACAAAGCAGAACAGTGAGACAGGAACAGAGAAAGAAAAGGAAGTCATCTCAAATAAGGAGCACACTCTCTCTCTAACCTGCCAGACCCCAGGGAGATGGGAAGGTCTCAGGACAAGATGAGAGGCCCAGGGCTTCCAGGAAAGAGCTTCTGGGTGAAACAAAGGAGAAAGGACTTTGGTCCCTAAGGTTTCACAGTAAGGTATTAAAGGATTGTGGCCTGGCTGAGGTACAGCCAGGTGAGGACACCGTGCTCTCAAGGCATAGTCGACTCTTTGTAAACCCAGATCATGCTCCGATAAATTTGATTCAAAGAGATACATCTCACTTTTCTTTTTTAAGATTTATTTATTTATTTGAAAGGCAAAGTTAGAGAGAGAAACTTCCCTCTGCTGGCTCACTCTCCAAATGACCGCAACAGCCAGGGCTGGGCCAGGCCAAAACCAGGAGCTTCTACCGGGTCTCCCACATGGGTGCAGGGGCCCAAGGACTTGGGCCATCCTCCACTGCTTTCCCAGGCACATTAGCAGGGAGCTGGATCAGCAGTGGGGCAGCCGGGACTTGAAGTGGTGCCCTTTTGGGATGCCAGCTCTGCAGGCTGCAGCTTTAACCTGCTGAGCCACAGCGCAACCCTGACACATCTGGCTTTTCTTGTCCCTGCTTTGCTTCTCTCCCACCTTCCTCCTTCTAGGATGAGTGTGGATTCCCAAAGATGAACACCACCACTTACAAGGATTCCAAACAGGCACAGACACACTCTCATGCACATGCTGCCCAACATCTGGTTTTTCCAGTCCCTCTGAAAGAGCCAGAAATCCTGCCCAAGTGTGTCAGCTCTCAATAAACTCCCACCAGGCACTCCGTTCCCCATGTAGGCAGTCAGATGACCCTTCTCAGCCAGTTCCCTCTATTATGCGTCGTTTCCTCTTCCCTCTCCCTGAGGGTTCCCCTTCTTGCTGAATTACACCTTCCCCTTGTTGGATGAATCAGAGGAGCCCATTGGACAGCTACCCACCCTCTGTGAGTCCCTCATGCTTTTACTTTCGTGATGATCAGACTGAAGCCAGAATTCGCCCCATTTGAAAGATGAAGCCACTGAGAAATACACTCAGTATCAGACTGGCCAGTGGACCACTGGATAAGAGCCAAAGGCCCCAAGGACCGCACTCCATGCATACTGCCAAACAATAACAAGAGAAGGCAATGATGTACGCCTGCATTTTGTCACAGGCACTCTCGTGGCTTCAAATATGTTATTAAATTCTCACAGCACACCCTGAGGGATAAGTATTACTGTCCCCACTTACAGATGTGGCGACTGCTTAATTAGGCTTAATTCACCCAACATGATTCAGCTAACAACTGGCAACTTTAGGACTCAAAGCAGGTCTGTGGAAGCCCAAGGCCCCTGCTCTTACCCTCTCTGTGCTACCTGAAGGCATTCTTCCCATCCTGCCCCATAACACACCCTTGCTCCTTTCAGGGGATGCTGCAACACCCATAACTAAATTGAGTGAATCAATACCCATGAGTGACAAGGATACGAGAGCATATACCCCTATGAATATGCATGTACGTGGAGACAGAGATACATCCTACTGCCTGGGTTGCAGACCTGGCTCTGCCACACAGTAGCTGTGCAATCTTTACAGGTTATAAATCTCTCTATGCCATAGTTTCCTTGTTTGAAAGATGACCAGAATAATCTGATCCTAGAACTATTGGATGGATTAAATCAGTCACTGCACGTGAATTATTTAGAGCAATGCTGAGCACATATTAAATGCTCACAACCACAGCATCTGTGGCAGAGAATTGGGTCTTATTTCTTCTGACTAGAGTTTCTGCTGGAGATGCAATGATAATGCCAGTTCTTAGAAGATGACAACAGGTGTCTCAGGAACAGAGAATTTCATGCCATTACTGGAACTTCCCTCTGTCACTTTCCTACTCCATGCATTTTGAGAAAGAAGGCTCCCTCTGAATACTGCTTCAGTGACATCCTCACAAATTGCTATTGACCACTCTTCTCACCATTCGTTTCTACATAGTTTGCCATTTCTGCTTTGATTTGAAGCCAAGAATTCTTTAGAAAAGTGTTTTAAAATTTCCAAAGTGGCTAAGTCTGGGGACAACTATTATTGGATCGTTCGTTCCTCATTACGTCATTGTCAAAGGACATGGCCCTGACATATTTTGTGGAATATCACTTTTTGTTTCTTATTAAAGGATCACTATTTCCTACAACCATCTATATGTGTCTCAAAAGAATAGGCAGACTGTTTGTTGCAAACATTTCTGAATTCCTTTCCCATGTGCCATGTTAATTCCTGTGCTTGCACTGCTTGGGGCCTGAGCCAGGTCCAGAGCAGAGGCCATGGAGTCTCAAGAAGAGAAATAGAAACAACAAAAACAAATAAATAAAAAGCCCTCTGGGAAGACGTTATCCATACAGATGAAGAATCTGTTCTTAGGAATGTCAATTCATCCAAAGCCACCCAGCTAATAAGGAACAAAGCAAAGACTAGAACCTGCCTAACGCAATCCAATGTTCAGGGCTACATTAACTTAGAGAGGGATGCTGGGGTTTCACAACCAGCCACCACACCCATAGTATTCTCCGCCTCACTACAAGATCCCACGCAGAGTCATGGATTCACTTTCCATTCATTCACTCAATAGTTTTTATGGAACATTTAACATCTGCCAAGTAATAACACAGATGCTGGAGAGACAGACAGGACCACCCTGTCTCAGACCCACAGACAGACCATTACAACACCGTGTGATGAGTGGTAACAGGAATTATACACCCGGAGAAGACAGGCTGCCCAAGCTCACCTAAATACAAGGTAGAGTCTCGGGAAGACGGAAGTCTGTTATAGAAGGTTTGCAGAGGTGACTTTTGGGGGAACTTTCAAAGATCAAGTGGATTTACCCAGAGGAAATACAGAGGAAGGCCATTTGGGTGAGGAAAGCTGTATTTTTCCCCTGCTTTATCTCTTATCCCAGGAGATTTTGTTCATAGAGATTCAAAGAATGCCACCTTCTTCCTCCTGGAGAGCACAGGTCCCCTTTAGGTCCTCCTTCCTCTACCCTGAGCTTCTCTCTCTGTATCTCCCTCTTCCCTCCCATCGTGGCTCCTCAACACCACACCACTCAGTTCTCAAGGCCACAAAGAGGAAGCAGGAAGAAACTAACAATGTCTCACTCCCTCACCAGCCTGCACCTCCACTCCTCCTTACAGCCTAGGTCCCACAACCCTCCTCCCCACTATGGTCCTTCCAGAATATGTAAACCACAGTTGTAACAGGTGAAACCCACTGAATACTTGGCAAGTGCTGAGGATGCATCTGACATGTGCCTCATTTATGCACCATGGCACGTAACCCCTGCAACAATCTTCTGCAGACACCCCTGAGCCTACAGCTGAGAAAACTCACACATAAAAATGCTAAGTAACCTGCCCAAGGTGGTGTAGACAGGAAAGCCGGAGCTAAGAGCAAAGCCTGCACTAGTGACTATGGAGCCTTTGTTCTCACCCATCATGGAATGAGACTTCTTAACATACCCACCCCAACTCCAGCTGTGGCACGCAGCACCAGCCACAGGAAGGGCAGTTCTAAAGCACTATAAAACAGATGGCACACCAACGAGGTCATGAAAAACAAGGAAAGACTGAGAGACAGTCACAGGCGGGAGAAAACAAAAGAGACAGGATAAATAAATGGATACGGTGTCCTGGATCGGATCCTAAAGCAGGAAAAAAACAGTAGGGACATGCAAATAAAGTCTACAGTTTAGTGAACAGTAATGCACCAATATCAGTTTCATAGTTTTGATAAGTGCACACTGTAATGTAAGCTGTTAACAATAGGGGAACCGGATGAGGGGTAGACAGGAACCTTATACTATCTTTGTAGCTTTTCTGTAAATCTAAAAGTAGTCTAAAATAAATGTTTGTTTGAAGAAAGAAAAAAAAAAACTGACAGCTGCCCTACCCCAGACAGTTCAACATAACCAGACAGCATATGCTCCACTAATCCCTTTAGGAGGGGGTTGAACTTCAGTCACTTTCCGCACAGAGTGGGGGATGTTGCCATGGAAATGGCCCCATGCCAGACAGCAGGCTGACCTTGGGTGAAGAGGAGGCAGTGCAGGAGGGCCACATATAAAAGTGGCTGGAGATAAGGCTCCTCAGGGAATACAGAAGCCTCAGGTAAATACATTTATAGAAGAGCCCCATTCATCCACTGAATGGTTTCGTTTACAGCTTTTGGGCATCAGGATGGTAATGATGCTACAGGAGAGAATGAGGCATGCGTGGTATGTGCTTTCTCCCAGGGCAGATAGCTTCTGAAACCCTCACATCAATTTTGGCTGTTTTTATGTGCCAACAAAAAGAAAGTATGTGTGAGAGTCCCCAGGAAAGGCCTGGTCAATGCCATCAGCCTGGGTCACCTCCCTGCAGCAATGTGACACTGTAACTGAGCCTGTCGGAGTGAGTAGGATGATGTGGGGGGCGGGGGGAGTAGCCAGATACCCTCTACCATGTCTTGGGCTGCAGGGGGTTGGGTGTAGCTGGGAGCCTTGGAATTCATGTGTCCCTGACCAGTGACCTCTGGCTTCATTAGCAAACTTAGGGATTCCCTGAGTTCCTGTCCCACTTCAGGCAGGTCAAGTTTCAGCAACCCATGGGGAATGGAGCCAAGAACAGTAAGTCACAGTAATGAATATGGGGTATTCAAGGATGTGTAAGGGCCAAGTTGTTAACTGGCCAACAGATCAATGCTTAATACAGGTCTACCTTTGGAGCGGGCACTGTGGCACAGCAGATTAAAGTCACAGCCTATAGCACTGGCAGCCCATATGGGTGTTGGTTCAGGTCCTGGCTGTTTCACTTCTGATCTAGCTCCCTGCTAATGTGCCTGGGAAGGCAGAGGAGGATGGCCCAACTCTTTGGGCCTCTGCACCCATGTGGGAGACCCAGAAGAAGCTCCTGGCTCCACTCTGGCCCAGCCCAGTCCAGTTGTTGTGGCCATTTGGGGAGTGAACTGGTGGACAGAAGATCTCTCTCTATCTCTCCTTCTTTCAGTAAATCTGCATTTCAAATAAATAAATCTTTAAAAACAAAAATACAGGTCTACAATGCAGCATGCTAGGCAGTGGGCCCCAAAGGAATATCATATTTGCCAATGCATCAGGGATATACAGTGTAGTTGGGGAGATGACCAAATCAAGTGCAGGGTGGTAAGATGAGGTAAAACAGACATGGTTAACTCTCGATCCCACCAGAGATTCTCAATCCCCTTCCCTGTAAAATGGGAATCAAATATAACAGCACCTTGCTGGGAGGATTAGAGACCAAGTATATGAGGCAACTAACACAAGTCTGGTCCAACAGTAAGAAACTGCTCAACAATGTTATTGTAGTTGATATGGTGACAATAACATTGTATTAGAACCACTGAACTTCAACACAATAGGACAGAAGACAAGGAGTCCAACTTAAAAAGAACAAATGGAAGGTGGCTTCAAATCCACTCCATGGTAACAAACAACCCCACTGACTTCACAGAAGAAAAGCAGTTGATTGCAAAGCAACCTGCAGCTAACACAGGAATGAAGGCAGAATATTCTAGGCTGCAATGAGGGAGTAATTACCTATAAAGAATGAGCACAGGAAGAGGGGCAGGAATTTTGACAAGACAGGGAGAAAGCACTCAAAGAGGGGACAACATGAACGAGCTTCTCTCACTTAGCTCCTGCTTGTCCCCCAGCCACCCCCACACCCACAGGAATAAAAATAAAATTAATCCCCTTCTCTCATCCAAGCGTTTCTCTCTGGCCTCTGGCTGATGGGTCTCTAATCCCCACTCAATCCCCATTACTCTCATCTCAGCTCTGCTTCCCGTCTGCTCACAGCAAAACATCTCTCCCACAGAATGAATCCTTCTAGGCAGAGAGAGTGGGGAAGGAAGGAATTCTGAGCGTAAAGAAATCGTACTAAAGAAGGCTGGGATCTAATGAAGCGGCAAGTTGTTATGTGAAGATTTAGTTATGCCCCAAAGCACCTGACACACAGTAGCGGCTCAATCAGTGTTTATTGAATGATTTAAGCTTTAAAGGGAGAAGCACAGCTACCTATTCCTGATGGGATCACAGTACAGTGCCATCCTGAGGGACTCTCATCCCACAGAGATCCCAGAACTTCTGCAGCGCAGGAGGTCAAGGACAGGTCTTTAGGAAGCAACATGACACAAAATAGAACAGAGAGAGGAAAAAGCTGGCCCTTGGAGCTCGGTGGTTGATTTTGTTAGTGTGCTATTTTTACTGGCCTTGGAAGGGCCACTATCTCCAAGTCAGTTCTCATCTTCTGTAGATCAGTCTTCAGGGGATCAAAGTCCTTGACCTCTATTCCACACATCACTGGCTTCTCCATTACCATCATCTACCTTTGATTTCTTAATTGCTGTTCTCATGAAACAAATTTGTTTCCCCTCTATGACTATTTATTCTCTAACACTAAGATCTTGCTTGCCTTTCTTAAGAAATTCTACATGCATCCAAAGAAACTAAATTAAAATGAGACCTGAGCTCAGGCACTACTTGTTCTAGGAACCCCCCACTCCCTGCCTATCTCCCAGAGGGTGTTCCCGTGGTCACTGAGATCACAAAGATGCTATCACCATGTTTATTTCTTGTATGTCTCCCTGATTGTGAACTTCCTGACAGCCAGGAAGATTAATCACCACTACACCCCAGCACCTATAGCAGGAACTGACACCCAGTAGGTTCTCGGTAAATGTTTGCAGAATGGAAAGAAAGCCAGAGGAAAAAAAAGACCCCGGTGCAGAAGTTGTCCAGACTCAGCAGATTCAAAGTTCAACTGCTGAGACATCTGTAAGAACCTCCTGAGATGGAGGCGCCGCACACTCCTGGGCAAATCTTTCCTATGTCACTGAAGAACAGGAGAGCACCCTGAACATCGCAGGGGAGGGTGAAGGGAACAGTCCAGGGAGAAGGTGAGTCAGGTCTTGGGATCAGAAAGGTATGCTTCTCAGTGAGAACACTGCTCGCAGCAGTTTGGAGAACTCTCATTGTCTGTGGTGGGTGAGTCTCACAGACTGCCTTGTTTCATCCTCACAAGGACGCTATGGGAAAAGGATGATGACCCAATTCACAGGTGCAACTCTGAGGCCTCAGTCTTCATGGACTGCAAAGCCTTAGGACGGGCTCACAAACAAAGCATCTCACAGAACCAGACAGTCTCAGGTCTGAAGGAGGCCCGAAATCAGCCAGCTCACCTTCCCTCCCTCAGAGAGGTGCCCCAATTCCTAGAGCCTTCAACACCTCAGCAAGCTGCCTCCCTGCCTCCCTCCCTCCCGTGCTGGAGGGCTCACTGCCTCCCCAACCAGGCTACCCCATCCCTGGGCAGCTCCAACAACCAGAAGGGCTTCCATACAGACTCCCAATTGCCACCGTCATCCCCACATCTTCTAACATCTACACAGAGCAAAGCCAATCTCACCCACAAGACGGCCCTCCAGCTATCCATCATCGCTTCCCCTCCCCCAGGGTTTAGAAATACCTCTAGAGAAATAGCACAGGCTGTTCCACCAGAACTGTTTACTGCAGGTTAACAAACACGCTCGGCTGATAACAGGAATCAGCGAGACAGCATGGAACATCTTGTTGCAGGGATGGGATCTTCAGGGAGGGAGGGGGTACGGGAGGTAGAATCAACACCAAAAACCCACATAACTCTGAAAGGTCTTCATAGAGAAACCAGTGACAACATCAGAAAGGGGTTCTGAGATCAACCAAACCTCTGGTTTTGCAAAAGAGGAGGGCATAAAGGAACACAGCTACTAAGTGGCAATACCACAATTAGAAAGAAGCCTTTGAACTCCCAACCCTGTCCTCCTTACCCTGCACCCCCACACTTCTCCAAAATGCTACAGTAACCACCCTGCGATTCCAGAACAATGCACTCCTAATAACAGCACCGTCTACAGTCTCACTTTCGCCGCATCCCCAAGAGGTAAAGAGAGGAAGTGTATCATTAGCTTTGTTTTACAGATGGTAGCCATGAGAGAAAGGACTTGCTTGGGTGCCATGGCAAGTTGAATTTATTCTTGGAATCTAAAGCTCAGTTAAGGCACTGTTGCTCTTTGTTGACAATGGGTTATTGAAAGGGGCTCTGGAGTATCCTCCTCTGGAAACACATTTCCTAACTAAAGGAAGAAAGCAGCCTCTGTGTGCGGTTCAGTTTTTTTGTGCTCGCTGGGTGTGCTCACACAGGAAGATCTTCGAAATCATGCTCTTCTTTTTTTTTTTTTTTTTTTCCTGCCTCCCCCAGCGGTGTAACAGGAGGGAAAGGACACGGAGGAGAGGTCAGGAGCTTGCCTTACTCCGAGGGCTGTGCCCTGACCAGTTTGTGATGGGACAACCGTCCTACCCAGGGCAAGCTCCAGGATCTCTGTCTATAAAACAGGGGCAATAAATTCTGCCCTCTGGGTCACCAGTATGACGCCAGGCTCCAGTGACAAAGAGCAAGTGTGGGGCAAGAGGGTTCCCTCCCACGATAAGCAACTGTCTCTTTGCTTCTTTCCTATTCTGAGCTCCTTTGCCACTCTGCAGCCCTACAACCCAGAGCAGGTGGAAGAGCCACAGAAGAATCACCTAAGAGAAGGAACCACAGCCTCACCCCAATGGTCCCCAACATGAATTTCCAAAGAGCATTTAGCTATTAGCATACAATGTGCCATTTACTTAGTCTTACATGCCGTGCACCAAAGGATTCTTTTACATGCTTTTCTACTTTTAAGTTCTCACAACTACCATATTACAGACGACAAAACAGAGTCGGAGTGTAAGGGAGAGCCAGCAACCTGGTTCTGGTGTCTGAGTCCATGGTTCTACATGCGGCGGGTGGGGGAAGAGGGCTAACTTGCTACACTTCTGACAAGCTCCCAAGTAGAAAGACCACATCGTGAGTGGCAAGGGCAAGATTCTACCTTCTGTTACGGTACAGCCTGTTACCAGGATCGCTGAGGCTTAGCATTGGGTCTGCCTCATGGAAGGCACTCCATAACTATTTATTGTCTCTGTCAATAAATACCTGGCTCAAAAACACGCGCTTTTTACACTTGTCTATATCATGTCTCATTATGTCACGTCATCCTTGGAGCAAACCTCTCAAGCGGGTATAATCATTCTCACTTGACAGCCAGACACAGGCCCCACAAAGTAAGTAGCTTAAGGTGTTCCAGCTTCTGTGCCACAGGGCTGGAGGTGGTCCACCTCCCTGTCCTTCTGCCCTGACCACTCCCATCTCAAGGCAAGGGTTGGAGTTGATAACAGACCACCGAATGGCCCCACCTCGTGACCAGCTCACACCTGGAGAGGTCACCTGGGAACTCAGCTGCTCCTGGTGGGGGGTTGGGGGGAGGCGCTGGACCCCACGCAGTCCAGAAGGGAAATAGGAAGAGGGGTGGAGGAGGCCGATTCTGGACAGAGCGCCCGGCAGCAGGGGGCAGCAGGTGGTTAGGTGCACCCGTAAGCCCCGCTGGGCATAAGGGCGCACGCACACCGCTGAACCCGGGTTCTGCTTGGGGGGTGGGGGCAGGAGATGGGAGCGCTGGAGGCGGTCAGGGAAGTCACGGCCAGGCGGTGAATCATGGGCACATGACCCCGCAGGGAGGGGAGGGTGCGGCACCCTCGCGGGATGCCGCGGGGCTTAAAGGACAGGCCTTGCGCGCAGCCTCGATTCGGGGAGAAAAGCAGAAGCCCCTGTCCCCGGCATGGCACCTCCCGGCGGCTGCCAGCAGTCCCGCCCCGCCCGCCGGGGCCCCGGGAGCGGCTGGACTCACGGCCTTCAGCTGCTCCAGCCGGTCCTTCATCCTGCCGCCTGGGTGCCCGAGGCTGGGAGCGCGTCCCAGGTGAGCGCCCCAGGTGAGCGCCCGGAAGTGGCGGCCGAGGGAGCTAGGAGCGCAGGCGGAGGCGGGCGGCGGCCGCTGGCGAGCAGGTGCGTCCCACACCACTGCGGCTCCGCCGCACCGCCCCTCCAGCCCCCGCGGCGGCCGCGCGCTCCAAATCCGCGTCCCGGGCGGGCGCGGGCGCGCAGCGCTCATCCGCAGCCGGCCCGCCCCTTACCTGGGCCGCGCCCCGCGCTCCTCCTTAAAGGGCCCGCGTCTGGCCGCGCTCGCCCCACCTCCCCGAACTCCAGGGCACCCGAAGGGTCGGAGTAGAGGAGCCTGCGCTGGCAGATCCCGCCGTCGGCTCGAGGACGAGCGGAGACGTGGCCTCAGGCCACCTTTCCTATTGGGATTCGCCGTCGGTGCCCTTGGCAGACTCACGGCCAGGCGGGGAGACAATTCCCCCCCACCCCGAAACAAACGCATCAGGTGTGCGTGGGGAAGGGGGAGGATAAGGTCGCTCCGGGAGACGGGATCTGCGCACGCGGGGCCGGACCTAAAGGGGGTCGTGGTGGGAGGGGGAGGGGGCGGCGGCCCGGAATGAGGACTTTGATGCTTTTGGCCATCGGGACCCTGCAGAGAGAGAGAGGCCTGTCCATGTCGAGATGTTTTGTGCAACTTTGGGAAAACACTTTCTCAGGAGGTAGCACCTGCTTGGGAGTTTGCTGTGAAACCCACGTGAGAGGAGTGATTGACTCGTAACCCACGGAACGGGGTTGAAGGTAAAAAGTGGTTGTCTTGGAAAGCCGAATCCTTCATTTCCTCAATGGTGTGCAGATCCCAGCGGGGTGCAGCTCAGTAACGGGCCGAGGGAGACTTCGGAGAATTTGCTCTTCAGCCTTCGGGTGACAGGCTGTGAGTAGTTTTGCGGTTCGCACAGGACTTTGCCCTCTTCTGCGGCCCTGCCGCGTGCCGACTTCACCGGCTGCCATAAAGATACGGTCGGTAGAGCCGAGGCCTGGCTTCTGGACCTGGCCCTGCTTTTCCGCACGCTAATCCCCTCTGACGTCCTGCGCGCTGGGCTGAGTGGCGCGTCTGTAGCAGCGCCCCCTGCAGGTCATAAATGGAAAAGCTGAGTACATCGGAAATACTATTGGACCTGTTCACCTCCACAAATCTTTGGTGGTGAGGATGGGTACTTGGTGAGGATAGGTACTTGGTGAGAATAGGTACTTGGTGAGGATGGGTACTTGATGAGGATGGGTACTTGATGAGGATAGGTACTTGCCCGCGCCCTGAGGGAAATAGGGCTGAGAACATCTCTTTACCTTTGAAGGTCTAAAAGGATCATAGCAATCAGGAGTCCTTTCAATTCTAGGAACCAACAAATGACGGTTCATACTCTGAACACATATCAAAAATTCGCTATTTTCAAAGGTTAAAATCATGATTCTCATACAAATATAAAGTGAACATGTATCAGAGGTCTTATTTAATTCCTCAATTAATGAAGGAACCGGTAGGAAGCTAAAGCTATCCAGAGAAGAATCCAAACAGCAGGAGAGGGTGCTACAGGTAACAGAATTGCTGAATGCTGGGAAGAATATGCTAAGAAATGCAAAACTCTTGAGGTGGTAGGAGAGAATTGCACTTCCATGGGACAAAATTCATTCACATCTCTCTAGACAAGAATCATTTGCATCAATATTAATTTTCTACAACTTACAGTCTTGGAAAACAGCAACAAAATCATAAAAAAGGCATAGACCACCCTAAAACCAGATAACCCACATGCTAGAGTAGGGAATGTCTGGGCCATATAAGGCCTGTGAGATTATGTAGGCTGGCCCTGCCAAAGCAACAAGAGGTAGGACTCGAAATTTGATAAATCTGTTACGGGTTAATTGTTAAGTTGATAATTTCGTATGGGCCACCAGTGCTGTTATAAATATCCAAATAGCCCTTGGTGGAAAATAGGTTCCCACCAGGCTGACGCTGTGGCCCAGTGGGTTAAAGCTCTGGCCTGATGCTCCAGCATCCCATTTGGGTGCCACTTCTAGTCTAGGCTGCTCCTCTTTCAATCCAGCTCTGTGTTACAGCCTGGGAAAGCAGTAGAGGATGGCCCAGGTCCTTGGGCCCCTGCACCCACTTGGGAGACCTGGAAGAAGCTCCTGGCTTCAGATCGGGGCAGCTCCGGCCATTGCAGCCAATTGGAGAGTGAACCAGTGGATGAAAGAACTCTCTCTCTCTCTCTCTCTCTTTCTCTCTCTCTCTCTTTCTCTCTCTCTCTCTCTCTCTCTTTCAAATAAATAAAATAATTTTTAAAAAAATAGGTTCCCCACCCATGTACCCTCCAGGAGTGAGTTAAGTGCTCCTTGAATGTGCTTCTGTGATACCCTAGACTTCTTCATATCTTACCACATCACATAATCACATGACCATGTCTGGTCCCTGTACCTTCTGTAAGTTCTGTGGAGGCAGTAGCTTTGCCACTCCTCACCAGAGATAGGGCCAAAAACTACTAGGCTCTCAGCACATGCTTACTAACTTTATTAATGCATTTTCGAGTATTATGGCTCAATGCATCTTTATTCTGATTAAAACCCATCAATGTCTTCTCTTCACAAACAGTAGGGAATCCAGACCCTTCTTAGAATAACATTCAAAGAAGGGGCCATCAAAGAAGGAGGTACCTTTCTCTAAAGGGAGAAGAGAACTTCCACTTCAATTATGGCCCTGTCTAAATAATGTCAGAGATGTGGACTCAAGAGGCTTCCATAGCCTTGGAAGCTCATGACAAGAGCCTCAGCTGATCACTGACATCATAAATAAGAGTGTCAATTGTTAATAACAGGAGTCACTGTGCACTTGTTCCCCATGTAGGACCTCCGTCCTTAGTGAGTTGTACTATGAGAATTAATAGTAAAACTTGTCTTCAAACAGTACTTTAAATTTTCTGTGTCTATGTGGGTGCAAACTCTTGAAATCTTTACTTAGTATAGAGGTGGCATTCTGTATATAAAGATAATTAAAAATGAATCTTAATGAAGAATGGGATAGGAGAGGGAGTAGGAGGTGGGACGGTTTGGGGGTGGGAAGGCAGGTATGGGGGAAGAACCACTATAATCAAAAAGTTGTACCTATGAAATTTATATTTATTAAATAAAAGCTTTCTATAAAAAATAACATTCAAGGTCTTGCCCAATTTTGCCCCCCTCTCACCTATCATCACTACTGATTCACAAAGCTCCTCCACCAACCTCATGAAACCACCCATTCCCTGAACCTCATCCTTTTGTGATCTCTCACCTCTGTCCACCTGGTTTGTGCCTTCTCCATGTCATGTCTGGGAAATTTCTACACCTCCTTCAAGACTCATATTCATATTCACTCAGGTGTTCTCCAGTTAATTTCTCTGCACCTCCTCCAATAGTACTTGTTCATATCTCTTTCTAAAGCACATCCTATGTTTTGTACCTAGTTGTTTACACAACTTTCACCCTGGCTTGAGAGTAACAAGTATTATTCACCTCTGTGGCTACCATGAAGTAGATATGCTGCAAATATTTGGAGAATAAGTCAAATAATAAAGGTGGCTGTTGTGCCACAGTGAGTTAAGATGCCACTTCGGACACCTGCAGCACATATCAGAATGCCTGGTACAAGTCCCTCCTATTCTGCACTTCTGATCCAGCTTCCTACTAATGCAAGCGAGAGGCAAAGGACAATGGTCCAAGAGATTGGGTTCCTGGCACCCACATGGGAGACAGAGATGGAGTTCCTGGCTCCTGGCTTTGACTTTGGCTTGGCCTAGCCCCAGCTATTGTGGGTTTTTTGGAGAATTAACCAGAAGATGGAATATCTCTTCTTCTAGTTCTGGTTCTAGCTCTAACTCTGTAACTCTGCCTTTCAATGAATAAATAAATGTTTTTTAAAAATAAAAGAATAGGGTCCAGTGCTGTGTCTTAGTGGGTAAAGCCACCGCCTGCAGTGCCAGCATCCATATGGGCACTGGTTCCAGTCCCGGCTGCTCCACTTCCAATCCAGCTCTCTTCTATGACCTGGGAAAGCAGTGGAAGATGGCCCAAGTCCTTGGGCCCCCGCACCTATGTAGGAGACCTGAAAGAAGCTCCTGGCTCCTGCCTTTCAATCAGGGATGTTCCAGCCATTGTGGCCAGTTGGGGAGTGAACCAGCAGATGGAAAAACCTCTCTTTTTGCCTCTCCTTCTCTCTGTGTGTAACTCTTTCAAATAAATCTTAAAAAAAAAAAAAAAAAGAATAGTTGGCTATCCACACACACATATACTCACAAACTCTGGGCATCCTTCTCTCCTCTCCGTAAGGAGGAAAGAAGATCCTTCCTGGATCCTGAAACTTAAAACCAATTGCACTGGCAACAGACACAGCTTGAAGGATGAATGTTATGTCCCTGAGTACTGTATTTTAAAGGATTTGTTTTACTGATAAAGATTTTTTATTTCAAGTTGTTCAGAGCTTTCCTTAATAATCTCCACATCCCTATGCTTGTGACTTAACAAGGTAAATTATTTGCACCATAAGTTATTTTGTATTTTGATAGAATCTCCTCAACCTCTGGAGCCATCAGCATGCAGCACTACTACTGTGAAGAGGTTGGTAAGGACAATGGCAACTCTCAGTGGGGAAGCTGCTTATACAGAAGCCTGTTGTGATTCTTGAGGCACAGAAGATGTAATGTTTCTTATAGCTCCTTTGTAGAAATGTCAAGAGTAACAGGCTAATCATAATGGAGCAGGTGCAATGCAATTGAATAAGTATGGATTTAAATGTTTTGTACTAAAAAAGCCATCTAGTGACCTGGCATGTGGCACAACAGGTTATGCTGTCATTTGCAATGCCATCATTCCATATTTGAGCTCCACTTCAAGCCCCAGCCTCTCCACTTCCATTGCAACTTCTTGCTAATGCACCTGGGAAGGCAGAGGAGGCTGACCCATGTGCTGGATGTTGTGGCTATCTGGGGAGTTAACCAGTGGATGTAAGATCTCTCTCTCTCTCTCTACCTCCCTCCCTCTCTTTCTCTCTCTCTCTCTATCCTTCTCTCCTTCCCCAACCTTTTCTGCTTTTCAAATAAATAAATCTTTTCTCAAAAAAGCTATCTAGGGGCTGGCACTATGGTGCAGTGGGTTAAAGCCCTGGCCTGAAGCACCGGCATCCCATATGGGTGCTGATTCTAGTCCCGGCTGCTCCTCTTCTGATCCAGCTCTCTGCTATGGCCTGGGAAAGCAGTAGAAGATGGCCCAAGTCCTTGAGCCCCTGCACCCATGTGGGAGACCCAGAAGAAGCTCCTGGCTCCTGGCTTCAGATCAGCTCAGCTCTGGCTGATGTGGCCACCTGGGGAGTGAACCAGTGGATGGAAAACCTCTCTCTCTGTCTCTACCTCTCTCTGTAACTCTATCTTTCAAATAAATAAAATAAATATTTTTTTAAAAAAACTATCTAGTATTTCTCCATTTGGATGTTTGGATAATCATGCTGAATTATTTATTGTACTTTTATATTTTTCTTGAGTTTTGTTTTGCATTGCCATCTCATAACAACAGGGAGATAGTTCTATATTACATATTATTGAGTAGATATTATTAGATGCTAAATATTATATTATTAGATATTATTGTCCCTATCTTATTATATGTTAAGTAGAGAGGATAAATAAGGAGATTTGCCCAAGCTCACATGGAAAGGTACTAGTTGCATCTCCAGGTTTTAGGACCAAAAAGCCTAGGTCACATCTCAGTTGTATCATTATTTATTGTGTGACCTTGGGCAATTTATTTAATCTGCCTATGCCTCAGTTTAAGTAGAGATAATGATCCCCATTTCATGGACTGTTGTGAAGACAAATGAGATAACCTGTGAAGATCATTAATTCTCTTATGCTATCACCTGAAAAGAAGAACCCCTGCTATGATTTCGATAAAATTTTGTCCCCAAACTCAGGCAGGATGTTAAACTCCAAAATCATAAGTTAGTAGTACTAATTGGAAACCTAATCCAATTATGGTGTTTAGGAGGTGGAACCTAAACATCACCTCCTAGGGATGGGAGGTCCCTAGGTCACTGGGGCATGCCCTTGGAAACTAGTGCTTAGCAGGGTTCTTGTGAAAGACTGAGTTTGGGGCAGGCATGGTGGTACAGCATGTTAAGCCATCACCTGCAACACTGGCATATGTGCACCAGTTTGTGTGCCAGCTGCTCCACTTCCAATTCAGTTGCCTGCTATTGTGCCTGGCAAAGCAGCAGATGATGGCACAAGTGCTTGGGCCCCTAACACTCTGGTTTTTTGGCCACCAAGCTGTTGCAACCATCTGGGGGAGTGAATTGATGGATGGAAGATATCCCTCTCTCTGTCTTTCCCTCTCTCTGTGTAACTCTACCTTAAAAGTAAATAAATAAATCTTAAAAAAAAAAGATTGAGGGCTGGCGCCATGGCTCAACAGGCTAATCCTCCACCTTGCAGCGCCGGCACACTGGGTTCTAGTCCCGGTTGGGGCACCGGATTCTGTCCCGGTTGCCCCTCTTCCAGGCCAGCTCCCTGCTGTGGCCCGGGAGTGCAGTGGAGGATGGCCCAAGTGCTTGGGCCCTGCACCCCATGGGAGACCAGGAAAAGCACCTGGCACCTGGCTCCTGCCATCGGATGAGTGCAGTGCTCTGGCCGCAGCGCGCCGGCCACGGCGGCCATTGGAGGGTGAACCAACGGCAAAGGAAGACCTTTCTCTCTGTCTCTCTCTCTCACTGTCCACTCTGCCTGTCAAAAAAAAAAAAAAAAAGATTGAGTCCAGGCTCAACCTCTCTCTCTTTGCTTTATGGTTCACCATGTGATCCTTTCTCTGAATGTACATACCCAGCCACCTGCAATGGAGCCCTCACCAGAACCAGAGTTTACATCATGCCACTTTGAATGTCCAACTATGAGCTAAGTAAATCTTTACTCAGCTACTTTCAATGTAGAAACAAAACAGCTGACTATTGAATTGATCTCGATTTTAATCATTACATAGTGTCATTCTTTGTCTCTTTTAACTGTTTTTGTGTTAAAGTCTATTTTGTCTGATGTTAGGATGGCTACACCTGATCACTTTTGCTTTCCATTAGCATGGAATATCTTTTCCCATCATTTCACTTTCAGTCTGCATATATCTTTGTTGGTGAGGTATGTTTCTTGTAGGCAACAAATAGATAGATCTTTTTTTTTTAATACATTAAGCCAGCCTGTATATATTTTTTTAAAGATTTGTTTAGTTTATTTGAAAAGCAAGTTAGAATGGCCAACATTATTGTGTAGGGGGTTAAGTCTCTGCCGATGTATTTGCTTCTCTTTTGAGTAATCTTATGACCACTCCTTTTTCCCAAAGAAACCTTTTATTTAAGGAATACAAATTTCATAAGTACAACTTTAGTAATATAGGGATTCTTCCCACCATACCCACCTCCCACAAAGACTCCTATACCTACTCTTCCTCCCTCTCCCGTTCCTAGTCCCATTCTCCATTAATATTCATTTTCAATAAACTTCATACACAGAAAACCAACTTATACTAAGTAAAGATATCAATAATTTGCATGCCCATACACACAAAAAACAACTTGTTTGAGAACAAGTTTTACAGTTTAACTTTCATAATAAAACTCATTGAGGACAGAGGTCCTGCATGAGAAGTTAGTGCACAGTGACTCCTATTGTTAATTTAACAAGACTTTTATGTATGATGTCAGTGATCACCCAAGGATCTTGACATGGGCTGCCAGTTTCTGGAGGAAAAGAAAAAAAAAAAAAAGACACAAGCCCAGCATGTACACAATGCAACCTTTAGAAAGCAGTTAGGATGATCCTAGTTTCATTTGTATCTCATTCCTGGCTTTGCCCCTGCCCAGATGGGCAATGTTTTAGCCTACGGAGGGCCTGAAAACTACACATAGAGATAAATTCAAAGTAGGAAACACACATTACATATAATGTTGAGGATTATTAATAACTACGTTCATTGCCAAATCTCATTTTAAAATTCTGAAGTATTTTCACTTGCTGTATATTTTGATCCTCATAATGACTTCAGAATATACTTCAGTATATATTTTTATCCTCATTACGGACATGAAAAATATGAGACTGAGAAAAGGACAATGACTTTTCAAAACTAATACAATCCATCACAATAGTTAAATTAATATTTCATCATAACTAGTAGAGAGGATTTCCAATGCTCACAACAAAGAAATGATAAATGTCGGCCGGCGCCGTGGCTCAACAGGCTAATCCTCCGCCTTGCGGCGCCGGCACACCGGGTTCTAGTCCCGGTCGGGGCGCTGGATTCTGTCCCGGTTGCCCCTCTTCCAGGCCAGCCCTCTGCTGTTGCCCGGGAGTGCAGTGGTGGATGGCCCAGGTGCTTGGCCCTGCACCCCATGGGGAGACCAGGAAAAAAACACCTGGCTCCTGGCTCCTGCCATCAGATGAGCGCGGTGCGCCGGCCGCAGCGCGCCATCTGCGGCGGCCATTGGAGGGTGAACCAACGGCAACGGAAGACCTTTCTCTCTGTCTCTCTCTCACTGTCCACTCTGCCTGTCAAAAAAAAAAAAAGAAATGATAAATGTCACCAGTAACAAACTACTAACTAACATGAAATGATCATTAAACACTGTATACATGTATCAAAATGTCACATTCTACCTCATAATGATGAATAATTACTGTCAATGAAAAATAAATTTTTTAAATGAAAAGAATAAATAATACTAGGTATGTTCTCAGACTACAATGGAAGGAATTTAGCAAACAGGGACAACAAAAAACATGACCAAACTCTTAAGGATATGAAAATTAACCACCATACTGCTGAATCACCAATGGGCCAGAGAAGAAAGCAAAAAGAAAATTGGAAAATATTTTGGCATGAACTAAAAGAAAATACACATAAGAAAATTATGACACTGGGGCCAGTGCTGTGGCATAGAGAGTTAAAATCCCAGCCTAGGGGCCAGCACTGTGGCACAGCAGGTTAATGCCCTGGCCTAAAGCACCAGCATCCCATATGGGTGCTGGTTCTAGTCCCGACTGCTCCACTTCCAATCCAGCTCTCTGCTATGGCCTGGGAAAACAGTAAAAGAAGGCCCAAATCCTTGGGCCCCTGCACCCATATGGGAGACCCAGAAGAAGCTCCTGGCTCTTGGCTTCAGATCAGCATAGCTACAGCCATTGCGGCCATCTGGGAAGTGAACCATTGTCGGCAGACTTCTGTCTCTCTCTCTCTCTCTGCCTCTCCTCTCTCTGTTAATTCTGACTTTCAAATAAATAAATAAATCTTTATTTTTTTTTAATAAATAAATCTTACCAAAAAAAAAAAAAAAACAGCCTGCAGTGCCGGCATCCCATAGGCACTGGTTAAATCCTGGCTGCTGATGGGCATTTGGGTTGGTTCCAGGTCTTAGCTATTATGAATTGAGCTGCAATAAACATTAAGGTGCAGACCGCTTTTTTGTTTGCCAATTTAATTTCCTTTGGGTAAATTCCAAGGAGTGATATGGCTGGGTTGTATGGGAGGGTTATATTCAAGTTTCTGAGGAATCTCCAGACTGACTTCCATAGTGGCTTCACCAGTTTGCATTCCCACCAACAGGGGGTTAGTGTCCCTTTCTCCCCACATCTTCCCCAGCATCTATTGTTGGTAGATTTCTGAATGTGAGCCATTCTAACTGGGGTAAGATGAACCCTCATTGTGGCTTTGATTTGCATTTCCCTGATTGCTAGTGATCTTGAACATTTTTCATGTGTCTGTTGGCCATTTGGATTTCCTCTTTTGAAAAATTTTTTGGATAAAGAAATTATGGGACATGTACTCTATAGAATACTATACAGCAGTCAAAAACAATGAAATCCGGTCATTTGCAACAAGATGGAGGAATCTGGAAAACATTATGCTGAGTGAATTAAGCCAGTCCCAAAGGGACAAATATCATATGTTCTCCCTGATCGGTGACAAATAACTGAGCACCAAAGGGGAAACCTGTTGAAGTGAAATGGACACTATGAGAAACAGTGACTTGATCAGCTCTTGTCCTGAATGTTGATGTACAATGTAATACTTTATCCATTTTAGTATTTTGTTTTGTTCTAGTACTATTGGTTGAACTCTGTAATTAACACACAATTATTCTTAGGTGTTTAAATTTTAACTGAAAAGCGATCCCTGTGAAATATAACAGTGGGACTAAGAGAGGGAGGAGATGTAAAATTTGGGGCATGCTCAAGCTGACTTACCCAAATGGTGGAGTTAGAAACGTGCCAGGGGATTCCAATTCAATCCCATCAAGGTGGCATGTACCAATGCCATCTCACTACTCCAAGTGATCAATTTCAGTTCACAACTGATCACACCGATAGGTCTAAGAGTCAAAGGGATCTCACAAACGAGACTAGTGTCTGAAAATACTAACTAATAGAATCAAAAAGGGAGAAAACGATCCATCATGGGAATCGGGATACACAGCAGACTCATAGAATGGCAGATGTCCTAAATAGCACTCTGGCCTCAGAATCAGCCCTTAAGGCATTCGGATCAGGCTCAAGAGCCCATGAGAGTATTTCAGGCATGGAAAGCCAAGCCACTCTGGAAAAAAAAAAAAAAAACACCTAAATGAAAGATCTCTGCGAGTGCAATCCCAGTGGAAAGAACGGGGCCATCAAAGAAGGAGGTACCTTTCTCTGAAAGGAGGAGAGAACTTCCACTTTGACTATGACCCTGTCAGAATAAAATCAAAGTCAGCGAACTCAAAAGGCTTCCATAGCCTTGGCAGCCCATGACTAGAGCCTAGGGAGATTACTGACGCCATAAACAAGAGTGTCAATTTGTTAAGTCAACCACAGGAGTCACTGTGTACTTACGTCTCATGAGGGATCTGTCCTTAATGTGTTGTCCAATGTGAAGTGATGCTCTAACTAGTACTGAAACAGTATTTTACACTTTGTGTTTCTGTGTGGGTGCAAACTGTTGAAATTTTTACTTAATATGTACTAAACTGATCTTCTGTATATAAAGATAATTGTAAATGAATCTTGATGTGAATGGAATGGGAGAGAGAGCAGGAGATGGGAGAGGTGCGAGTGGGAGGGAAATTATTGGGGGGGGGGAGCCATTGTAATCCATAAACTGTGCTTTTGAAATTTATATTTACTAAATTTTTTTTTTTGACAGGCAGAGTGGACAGTGAGAGAGAGAGAGAGACAGAGAGAAAGGTCTTCCTTTGCCATTGGTTCACCCTCCTATGGCTGCCACGGACAGCGCGCTGCGGCCGGCGCACCGCGCTCATCCGATGGCAGGAGCCAGGTGCTAGGTGCTTCTCCTGGTCTCCCATGGGGTGCAGGGCCCAAGCACTTGGGCCATCCTCCACTGCACTCCTGGGCCACAGCAGAGGGCTGGCCTGGAAGAGGGGCAACCGGGACAGAATCCGGCGCCCTGACCGGGACTAGAACCCGGTGTGCCGGCGCCGCAAGGCAGAGGATTAGCCTGTTGAGCCACGGCGCCGGCCTATATTTACTAAATTTTAAAAAATAAAAAAAAAAAAATCCTGGCTGCTTCTCTTCTGATCAAGCTCTCTGCTATGGCCTGAAAAAGTAGTAGAAGATGGCCCAAGTCCTTGGGATCCTGCACCCACATGGGGGACCCAGAAGAAGCTCCTGGCTCCTGGCTTCGGATCAGTTCAGCTATGGCCATTGCAATCATTTTGGGAGTGAACCAGCAGAATGAAAGTTCTCTCTCTCTCTCTCATTTTGCCTCTTTGTGTAACACTGTCTTTCTTCAAAAAAAAAAATTAGGTGATTTTGTGTGACACAAATCTCACATGGAGGTTTATAACACTGAAGACTTATACAGAAAATTCAGTCAAAAGCCTAATATGTGTTGAAAGCATTTTTTTGTTGTTCAAAGCATTAAAAGTCAAATCAATCACCTATATAACGTGGGGTAAAGATTATCAGCAAACAATGCAGATGTTGAAGAACTAAATTAATAATACAAATAATATCGTAACTTTATGACAATCTGCCTGGAGTTAATACCAATGTAGCTTGAATTGTACATGAATATCATGTCCTTGTTCAGTTTTTATCTGCATCTCTATTATTGTAACAATGTACATAATTATATATTGCATTGCTATTAAAATAAACTAATCCAACCAAGAAGGCTAATAGTAATAAATCAATAACCTGATAGCCCACACTTTAACTTGGAAACAGCCTGCCCGTGTGTCTCTGCCCAGCAGTGTAGTAGGTGAGCTTCCATGAAATTACTGAGTTCAGAGCAGCAAGAACTTCACTGTTGCTCTCTTCAAAGCATCCTTAAGCTCTCTGTTCCTCATGCTGTAGATCAAAGGGTTCAGCAATGGGGTAATGAATGTGTAGACCACAGACACTACCTGACCCCTCTCAGGAGAGTAGCTGGAACTGGGGCACAAGTAGATGAGGCTTCCACATCCATACTGGAGAAGGACCACAGTCAGGTGGGAGGAACAAGTGGAGAAGGCCTTGTGCCTCCCCTCTGCAGAGCGGATCTTCAGGATGGCAGCCACGATGAAGACGTAGGACAGAGTGATGAGCAGGAAGGGGATGGTGAGGACGATGACGCTGACCACAAACAGAGTGGCCTCGTGGACCCGCGTGTCAGCACAGGCCAGTCTCAAGACAGGGAGGACGTCACAGTAGAACAGGCTGATTTCCTTGCTGCTGCAGAAGGGCAGCTGGAAGATGAGCACAGTCAGCTGCATGGCCAAGATGAACCCCAGCAATAGAGACCCCAGAGCCAGCCGGACACACAGCCTCCAGCTCATGATGAGGCTATAATGCAAAGGGTGACAGATGGCCACGAACCGGTCATAGGCCATGACAGCCAGCAGAATGCAGTCAGCGCTGCCCAGGAAGATGAAGAAGAACATCTGGGCTCCACAGCCAGCCAGGGAGACGAGGGTGCTCTCTGCAGCCAGGATGCTGGCCAGAGTCAGGGGGGCAATGGTGGAAGAATAGAAGGTCTCCAGTGCCGCCAGGTTTGCCAGGAAGAAATACATGGGGGTGTGGAGACAACGACTGACCCAGATGGTGAGGAAAATGGACACATTGCCACTGATGCTGACCAGGTACATAGCCAGGAAGGCCACAAAAATCAACAGCTGTACCTCAGGAAGTTTGGAGAAGGGGCGGAAGTGGAAGTGGATGGGTCCAGTTTGGTTGGTGTCCTCCGTGTGTTCCATGCATTAGGCCTGCTAATGGCGCAGGTGCTGCCCCTGAGGATAGACAAACAGCAGGAAGAGCGTTTACTGCTGCTGCACGATTATCCAACTCCTGGCCTCACCCTTCCTTCATCTCCTTAGTATCTTTACCTCCAATCTGAATTCAGCAACTCATTTCTACAACTACGTTTCTGTTCTGTCACCCAGAACATCATCATGGAAATATTTTTATTGTGTTTAAATATATACAACACAATATTTTTCATTTTAACATTTCACTCAGTGGCATTAACTACGTTCTCAATGTGGTGGAACTATTATCATCTCTACATTTCTTACTTTCATCAACAAAACTTTAGGAACCATGATATAACAATTCCCCACATGCATTCCTCCCACCTCCTAATCACCTCTATTACACTTTGTTATTACCGATTTGCCTATTCTAGGTACCTCATATAATTGGAATCATATCTGTCCTTCTGTGACTGTCCTATTTCACTAAACATAATATTTTTGAAGGTTTGTCCATGTTGTAAAATACATCAAAACTGCATTAATTTTATCACTGAACAAGCATCATATGTATGCATATATATATATATACAGATGCTGCATTTTGTTTATAGTCATCTTTTCATGAACAATGAACTGTTTTCACTAATTGGCATTGTGACTAACAGAGCATGAACACTGGTGTACAAACACATCTTTGAGTCAGCACTGTAATCTTCTACCAAAGTTTGCCACGCCCAAATCATAAATCCCTCTACTTCCTTAATCCCTTGCAGCAGAAACCAAGTGGAATTATCAAACTCAGGAGAGTCCTCAGGTCTCTGAGTCAGCTCCTCCATCTAGTCCTCACCAACACAAGTACAAATTTCCCTTGTCCTTCAAACCTTGTCTTCTGGTACCTTTTCCCTCATTGACAGTAAATGACCCAGATTCAAACGTCACAGAAAAGGAAAGTAACCGGTGCTACCTAAAAGCCACTAAGCACTATTCTCTGGACACATACCATTCTCTCTCTACGTGTGTATTCAAATCACATTCCCATATGCCCCTGTAGACGAGTCTGTTCTGCTGTGCAGTTAATGGTCTCATCTCCTCATGTTTCATCTGAGATCTTGCTCCATAACTTATTTCCTCATTCTCCAGCTTCTATTCCCTCTCCCCCAAATATAGCAACTTTATCTCTCTTGGTAAAAAGAAGCTCCCTTCAATCTTCTGTCATCTTCTAACATCTCCCCACGTCCTTCGTGTGAGAGCCACTTTCTAGTCTTTCCTCAGCACACTCAATCAGGTGCCCATCATATCCCTTGACTCCCTGAGACCTCTCTAATGAAAGTCATCAATGGCTTCCAACCTGCTGAATGCAATAAATAATTCTAACACAATTTACATTCCCTTTGAAACTCTTGGCTATTCCCTTGGTTTCCAATTCCTCACCCATGGTCTCTGCGATATTATTCTATCCATGCTTTCCTCCTACCGCTCTGGAAAGTCTATTCCCGCCACATGTATAGACTGCTCTTCCTCCTGGTGAGTCATAAGGAGAAGAGTTGGTAGTTATCCTTCAGATGCCCCCTACATCCACCCCCTGGTTTGTTCTGCCCCGTGAGCAACTCATTGCTAAAGACAGCCCCAGAAAGGCTTTTTGACCTGGTAGCTTCTGGTTGGGCTTAGCAAAAAAGAGACAGAGGGAGAAGAATGAAAGGCACCAGAAAGCAAGGAAGTATATTTTTATCCCACACACACACCACTTCCTCCTCCCTCTACTGCCATAGTTCTAGGCCCACAACTCTGGTTGAGCAGCCCAGCTCCCAGGGTTCCAGGTTTTGCTGGACTCCAATCACATTGTGTCTGCATCTTCTCACATCAGGCACAAGTATGAAAAGAGCTTAACACCATTGCTAGTCCTTGAGTTCCATGCCATCCCTTGCACATCCCTAAATTTTACCCTCACCTTTGTAAATGATCCCAACAATACCTGCCTGTTCACAGGGAATAACATGCAGGTGATTTAATGAGTGATTTTTGAGAGCATAAGGCAAAAAAAAAAAAAACTAGTTCATTTTAGTATAATTTCTTCATGAAATTTTCTTTCCATTGCCTATAATTAGTAGGAATGAATTTAAAGACTTTATATAGTAAACAAAAAAACATATTCCAGATATACGCACACACACACAAACATCACCACCCATATCTCCTGACACTTGGCCTTGCTCCAATGAGTAAGCCCTTGTCTTGGTCAGTTTGGGATGCTGTTTAAAAATTCCATAGCCTGGGGGACTAAACAAGGCACATTTATTGCTCACAGTTCTGGAGGCAGGGACACACAAGTTCAGGTTGCTGCAGATTTGGCTCTTGTCCAGAACTGCCGATTGTTGCCTCCTCATTATGTCCTCACAAGGAAAAGAGAGGAAGTTACGGTGTCTTTTTCTCTTCTGATGGAAAAATTCACCCTCAAGAGCTTACCCAAACCAAATTACCTCCCATTGGCCAAATGCCATTACTTTGGGGAATTACAGCTGCAACATGTAAATTGGGGTTGGGTGGGAGAATACACATTTAGCCCACAACACTCACAGACCACAACAGCAGTGAGAAAGCACTTTGCACTTCGCATTCTAAGTTAAAACCAAACTAGAAGAGTCATCAAAAGAACATATTTTTGCTCACTTTGGCCATGCTAATGTCTCAAAATATGTCATGACCTTTCTCAATACAAGGACTATGTTGTTTTCCATCATACAGAGTAACACAAACTTAGTATTCCTGCTTATCTACAGTTTTTTCTCAAATATGTGCTGTTTTTGTGTCCAGCATATCTGACTCCCTGCCCACATCGCTAGTAAACTTTTTCTTCCCTTTTCTGGCTACTGCTTCCTCCTTTATCATCCAGTAGTGCAGAGGTGTTTGGCATAGCCATGTACAGGTACGAGGATTAGAATATGAGTGGCATCATGGCAGGCAACTTTCCCTTGAGATATTTCTAAGAGTACGTCGTTCCTTGGCTTTTCAATTCCTCTTCTAGGAGCAGCATCAGGAGCACACACATCCCACCTCTCTGTCTAGCTGAGTAGGAAAATGCCCAACATACCCTCTACCCCAAATATTTGTTTCTATGAATCTACAGGGAAAAGCCCGGCACTAAAAGAGAACCACTGTCTCCAACATAGACCTCGTCACTCTTGGAGTGATGTGTTTACTTCTATGTTCATTTGCTTATGCTACCACCTCCATGGACTCTAAATTCCATGAAAGAAGGGACTGAATTCTGACCCTCATTAATGCCCAGGACTGAGAACAATGCCTTGCCTGGTACAAGGTAATTGCCCACTGATGAGAACACCAAAGATTCATTAAGAGAGATTTACAGAACGAGTAACTCCTATTCAATACCTCCAAGGTGGAAAAGATAATCTTCATTTTTATAGTCTGATACTATTTGGGCATTTCTTCTGCTGCTATACAATTCCTTGCTTTATTAAGGTTCAAATAATAAACTCCAGGTATCTTCTATCCCAGGAAATAGTTACCCTGAGGAATGTTGGAATCTCACTAATGGGTTTCTTTTACCCCACAGTCCTACAACCAAAGATTTGGTGAACAAACACAAAACACACTCATCCTTTTCCATAAGTCTTTTATTCTTATCCTCCTCTTTTTCCTCTCTCGCAGGGTGCAATTAAAAAGGCTGTTCATGCATTCACTAGTTTTACAAGCACTTATTGAGCATCTACTATCAATGAGGCATATGTTTAAACTGGGGACTAAGTATAGTAGACTGTTTTCTGGGTCTCCCAACACAGTATGTGATATTCCCACAATGGAGTGTGGACAACTCTTTTTCACTATGCTTAGGCCACCTAGGAAACTGGTCACGCGTCTAAGGACAGATTTAGCCTTCCTTAAACATCCTCAGTAATGGAATGTCTGTTTTCAGGACTAGCGTTTTATCAGTGCCATTGGCATGAACATTAGCTCCCAGACGTTAAACTAGTAGTCTAATTCATTTGGAACTCCTTACAAGGAAGCCCCCTCAAAGGTCAAGAAATTCCAAGATCAGAAGCATTCGTTGGTCCATTCCCTAGCTTTAGTATCTCACAGCAGCTTCCTCAGCCTGATCTTCCCTTTACTGTCCTTGTCTTCTGCCTACAGAGGCTGTCAGCCACATTCTTACCTGAGGCTGAGTGAAGCCCAAGGTGAAATTCTCTTCTGAATGTCTTGGGAAACATGGATCACAAGCTCCAAGAAACTACTTTTCACTGAAGCAAGTTTACATTTGGGAACCATTAATCCTTCTCAGCCTTCTCTTCACAGGGGAAGAATGTGGGACTTTGGAATTTGCAGGTCAGAATCCTGGGTTCTTTCTCCACTCTCACTCTTCCTCATCTCACTTCTGGAGAATCCCCTATCTTCTTTGATCAATAAAACCCCAAGAGGCCAACTTGGCTACAATTTGACCTTTCCCAGTGGGTCAATGTTGACACACAATCAGGAATTGTTCAGGGACACAATACTCTAAGCTAGTTTAATTGCTACTACACTTAGCTATATTTCAATACTGCTTAACTTTTTGTTCTTCACGTTTAACAAAATAGACACTTTTTCTTTATCAAATGAGAGGTTAATTTTGTGTTTTACCTAGACAAATTTTCAAAATCCTTCAAATCTCAGCAAGTATCTCCATTAAATGAAGTGGTATTTTGTCAGACTTGCCTTCCCCTACACTCCTCCAAAGAGGGAAAAGCACTCCATGCTCCATGCCCCATGGTGTCTTTGTGCCCACTGCAATTACAACAGTTATCATTCTGTTTTGTTTGTTATGATCTTCTTGCTCCACCCCTACTAAACCAGGTCCTCAATGGAAATAACTAATTCTACTACGCATTGCATAGCATCTCCTGTTGTGCTGCTAAGCACAGAGCAGTTGTCAGACAGTCATTGATTGTAGCTATCTATATGCATTGATTGTATTATTGAAAATTTCTTTATTAATTAACCATATGTTATTAAAGACCCTACAACATTATTTATAAATAAAATGGTTCATACAACTGCTGATATTGGTTCTGGTAAAGAATATTGTAAAATGTAGAGGATAACTTTTTCCAAAGTTTAGCTAATCATGAAAACTTTCATGATATATGTTTTATCTTTTTTTGATATAATTTACTAACATTTTTCTGATATTAAATGCAACCCACTCATTTTTTGTTACCTAACAATTTGTATTGCACTAGTTACACAAGGATACTTCAGGTTCATGAGGAAAACTGAATTAAAAGTAAATTTACTTTGGTGCAAAAAAATAGAAATCCATGCATAATTTCTTAATAAATGCATTTTCTATGAGCTTTTGAAATGCTCTCATATATATGATATATATATCATCACTCGACTTTAAACAATTACAAAAAACATTAAAATGTTCATTAATTTATCACCTAAAAATTTCACTTTGACTATGAGTAGCTCCCAAACTTTGAAACCATTATTGAATAGAACATTTTCAGGGATTGCATAAGAGTGTGTGATAGGGAGAGAGACAGAAATGGAGAGAATTTTTCAAGAATTTGTCAAAGCAATCTTGAAAGAAAACCATAAAGCAATGCCTGAATAAACAATGTCTAGCCAGTTGAGAGTCTAATTCCATATATCCTATCTGAAACATATTTCAGGAAAGTATCAGTAACTGGTCAAGTATCCATGCAAGAAAGACCAACTTAAATCATTTAAAGCAAAAACTGCAAGTTGCTGTCCCACCTGCTACAAAAAGACCGTGGGTGAGTTTTCAGAGGGATTGTGTTTAGTCGTTTTGTTACATGCCCAGCACTTCAGAGTGTAACACAGCATAGCAGCTTGTACACTTGGGTTGGAATAACATTTATCTGGAATCTTCATCCTTTCCATTAGAGCCAGAGCAATAATTGTCTCTAGGTGACACCAAAGGCACTATTCACAGTATTTTAAGAATTCTTGTTGAAAAACTACTTTTAACCTTGTTCTTGGTTCTTTCATTAAATTCCATATTTCTCACCCCCTCCCATTTCCATTCTCTCTCTCTCTCTCCCTCTCTCTCTCTCTCTCTCTCTCACACACACACACACACACACACACACACACACATTATTCATTCCATCTTTCTACTTGCTGCATTTAATGTGCCTTTTACCCTATAGGTGCAAAGTAAATATGTTTTCAAGAGCTGTAGGGAGAAAAAATCTACTGACTCCTTACAAGCGGCACCAGCCCATGGTCATCTTCTAGTCCTTCAACTAGAATTGACTCCAGGGAGTTTGGAAGACAATACAGTATCCAAGGAGCCCACAAAGATATTTCAGTATCAATGCATTTTTTTTCAGGATGCTCTCTCAGAATTCCACAGTGGTTTTACCTACCACCAACCCTACCATTTCAACCTGGTTTTCCCAATTGCAACCACAAGCCACAGTAGGCACAGTAGGTAAGTGTGCTGTGTCTCTATGGCAGAGCCAGCGAATCTGATAAACAGAGGCCTTGACTGAAACCTACTTCTCCCCTTTCCAGGAAGCATAGAGATGCTCTAGCCAATGTTATGTGTTTCAAAGGTCTTTGCTTCCCTTACTGAGAGCTAAGATCAAGCATGGTGATAGGTGGATTTCATTATCAAAAATTCATTCAATTACTGAACTGTTTCTAGTCTTATTTCAAGCTTTTTAGCTTCTGGGTCTTGTTTAACTGAAGGAAATAGAACCTTAAGATATTTCTAAAAGGATTTATGCTCATTGATTGAGTAAAAGTTTCAACTTTTTATATGTTTATATCTACAGCCTGATTTCTATTACAAAAAAACTTATTTCATTCAGATCTATTAGACTATTTTTCCTACAAATGGTCACAAACATAAGATGGTACAACTCATAAATAAATTTTATGAATTTATTATAATGATGCAAAAGCAGTAAGAATTCAGTAAAAACCAAACTTTGAATTTTTTTATCTAAGTACTCCTTATGACTCTTCCTTTCTTTTTCTTTTTTAATTTTTTAGAAATATTTTATTTAATGAGTATAAATTGCATGAGTACATATTTAGGAATGCGGTGATTCTGCCCACCATACCTACCCTCCCACCCCACTCCCTCTCCCCTTCCTCCTCCCTCTCCCTTTCCCAGTCCCATTCTCTATTAAGATTCATTTGTAATTAACTTTACACACAGAAGACCAACTCTATACTAGGTAAAGATTTCAACCATTTGCACACATGCACACACTAAATATAAAAAAACTGTTTGAGAACAAGCTTTACAGTTAAATCTCATAGTATGTCTCATTTAGGACAGAGGTCCTGCAAGGGGAGTAAGTTCACAGTGACTCCTATTATTAATTTCACAATTAACACTCTTATGTATGACATCAATGATCACCCAAGATTCTTGCCATGAGTTGCCTGGGCTATGGAAGCCTTTTGAGACCACAGTCTCCATCAGCATTTGGACAAGGCCACAAGTAAAGTAGAAGTTCTCTCCTCCCTTAGAGGAAAAGTACATCATTCTTTGATGGCCCCTTCTTTCCACTGGAGTCTCATTCACAGAGATCCTTCATGTAGAACATTTTTTTTGCCACAGTGTTTTGGCTTTCCATGCCAGAAATGCTCTCATGGGCTTTTCAGCCAGACCAGAATGACTTTAGGGCTGATTCTAAGGTAAGAGTCCTATTTAAAGTGACTATCATTCTATAAGTCTGCTGTGTGAACTGCTTCCCATGTAGGAACATTCTCTCCTTTTTATTCCTATCTATTCTTATTACTCGACTCTAGATGTTATTTATATAGTCACTTTAACACTTAGTTCTATCTATATGATCACTTTAATACTTAATTTGGTCACTTTAACACTTGAGATGGCATTTTTACCACTCAGCTTAATGGGATTTGGGATCCCATAGGAAGTTTTTAAACTACACACTTAGAAGTAAGTCTGTAAGCATATATGTAGAACCATAGAGCTTTACAGTTCAAAATTTCCTCCTCCTGCTCTTATTTTCACTCTTATTTTTTGCAAGATCTATTTTTCAATTGACTTTGACACATATAAATAATTCTATGTTAGGTAAACAGTTCAACCAATGGTATTAGAAAAGAAAAGAAAAGAAAAGAAAAGAAAAGAAAAGAAAAGAAAAGAAAAGAAAAGAAAAGAAAAGAAAAGGGAAGGGAAGGGAAGGGAAGGGAAGGGAAGGGAAGGGAAGGGAAGGGAAGGGAAGGGAAGGGAAGGGAAGGGAAGGGAATAGGAGAAAAATAGAACTGTTTCTCAGCAGTCGTGACAAGGGCTGTTCAAGTGTTCAAAGTGTCAGTTTCACTTTTTCAGGTTTCCTTTTAGGTACTCTGGTAGTTCTTGAAGATCAGGGAGAACATACAGTATTTGTCCCTTTGGGACTGGCTTATTTCACTAACTATGATGTTTTCTAGAATCATTCACTTTGTTGCAAATTACTGGATTTCATTTGTATAAAATACTGTGTAGTATTCCATGGAGGACATATCTCATAATTTCTTTATCCAGTCTTCAGTTGTTGGACATTCAGATTGATTCCATGTTTTAGCTATTGTGAATTGAGCTGCAATAAACATGGGGGTACAGATACTTCTTTTATTTGAGTAAATTCCAAGAAGTGGGATGACTGGGTCATATGGTAGAACTATATTCAGATTTCTGAGGTATCTCCAAACTCTCTTCCTTAATGGTTTTACCAGTTTACATTCCCACCAAGAGTGGATTAGAGTACCTTTTTCCCCACATCCTCGCCATCATTTCATTCTAACTGGGGTGAGGTGAAACCTCATTGTGGTTTTGATTTGCATTTTCCCGACAGCTAGAGATTCTGAGCATTTTTTCATGTGTCTGTTGGCCATTTGGATTTCACCTTTTGAAAAATGTCTGTTTAAGTCCTTGGCCCATCTCTTAACTGGGTTGTTTGTTTTGTTGTTGTGGAGTTTCTTGATCTCTTTGTATATTCTGGCTATTAGTCCTTTATCCATTGCGTGGTTTGCAAATAATTTCTCCCATTCTGTTGGCTGCCTCTTCACTTTCCTGACTGTTCCTTTTGCAGGACAAAGGCTTCTCAATTTGATATAATCCCATTTGTTAATTTTGGTTTTGATTTCCTGTGCCTCTGGGGTCTTTTCAAAGAAGTCTTTGCCTATGCCAATGTCTTGCAGGGTTTCCCCAATGTTCTCTAATAATTTGATGGTACCAGGTCATAGGTTTAGGTCTTTAATCCATTTTCAGTGGATTTTTATGTGAGGTGAAAGATAGGGATCTTGCTTCATACTTCTGCATGTGGAAATCCAGTTTTCACAGCACCACTTGTTGAAGAGACTGTCCTTGCTCCAGAGATAGGTTTTAGCTCCTTGGTCAAATATTAGTTGGTTAGGTGTTTGGATTGGTTTCTGGCATTTCTATTCTATTCCATTCGTCTATCCATCTGTTTTTGTATCAGTACCAGGCTGTTTTGATTATAATTGCCCTATAGTATGTCTTGAAATCTGGTATTGTGATACCTCAAGCTTTTTTGTGTGTTATAAGATTGCTCTAGCTATTCGAGGTCTCCTGTGTTTCCTAATTAATTTCAGCATCATTTTTTCTAGATCTAAGAAAAATGACTGATATTTTAATTGGTATCTCATTGAATCTGTAAATTGCTCTCAGAAGGATGAATATTTTAATAATATTGATTCTTCCAATCAATGAACATGGAAGTTTTTTCCATTTTTTTTGTGTCTTCTTTTATTTCTTTATTTAGGATTTTATAATTCTCATTGTAGAGAGCTTTGACTTCCTTGGTTAAGTTTATCCCTGGGTATTTGATTTTTTTTGTAGCTACTGTGAATGGGATTGACCTTAGAAGTTCATTTTCAGCCTTGGTTTGTCTCTGTATACAAAGGTTGTTTTTTGTGTATTGATTTTATCTCCTGCTACTTTGCCAAACTCTTCTATGAGTTTCAATAATCTCTTGGTGGAGTCTTTTGGATCCCCTGTATGTAGGATCATGTTATCTGGAAATAAGGATAGTTTGACTTACTCCTTCCCAATTTGAATCAATTTGATTTCTTTTCCTTGTCTAATGGCTCTGGCTAGGTCTCCAGGAGTATATTGAATAGAAATGGAGAGAGTGGACATCCTTGTTGGGTTCCAGATCTCAGTGTGAATGTTTCTAACTTTTCCCCATTCAATAGGACACTGGATGTGAGTTTCATACTTTGAATTTTGAATTCTGATCATTTCGCACACAAGAAAGTATGTGATATAATACTCTCTCACAATGCTGGGTGGTGACAGCAAGCCACAACACCCAGTCAGCCTGGTGTTCATCAGGGCGAACAACCTATACTCCTCAGATACTGAGTTGATAAGCTATAATATTCTGCAAGCTAGGCATACCAAATTCATTTTTGATTAATGATATTTTTACTGTATGAAGACTTTATTCATACATAACCCCATTATAAGGCAAAGAGCACTTACGGTACCACTTCCCTGGAGCTATCTATTGATCATTCACAAAACTATTTCCCTAAAAGTGTTTCCAGAAGATTGTCTCCATTGGGTTAAATTTCAGATGTAAAGAAAGAATTCACATGGTCATATGTTTCAGAAAGCCATGGCCCTACAAATATGGCTCCACTCTAGAACTTCTCAGATAATGTGCTTATGAGTCTTCAAGAGGAAAGTGGAATTGTCAATTTGCCTCCCCTTTATCCATGAAATGTTTTTCAGGTCATCTAGGGAAGGAGGGATTTGATAGTAAGCCAGCATTTCAAGAAATGCTGTTCCAGAAGACTAAATGATTCAATTTCTTCTGGTAGCTCCCTTTCAGAAGCATTGAAGAATTCTGAGGTCTTTGTGCTCTGGAACTTGTCACTTGCCATCTTAGCTAGCAGCCAACTCAACAAAATAAACAAATTTTAGGAGAAGCAAAAAATGGATTCTTGTTTCCAGGGAGCAATGGAATCAAAAATAAATGCAGGGGGCCGGCGCTGTGGCGAAGTGGGTAAAGCTGTCACCTGCAGTGCCAGCATCCCATAAGGGCACTGGTTCTAGTCCTAGCTATTCCACGTCTAATCCAGCTCTCTGGTATGGCCTGGGAAAGCAGTAAAAGATGGCCCAAGTCCTTGGGCCTCTGCACTCACATGGGAGACCCGGAAGAAGACCTTGGCTCCTGGCTTTGAATCAGCACAGCTTCAGCTGATGGAAGACCTCTCTCTCTCTTCCTCTCCTTCTCCCTCTGTGTAACTCTTTCAAGTAAGTAAATATTTTTTTAAATGTAGATGCAGATCATTTGAGATCAGATGCTGCCATTAACAAAATGCTTATCTATCTAAACCTCACCTGGTGACCGTTCCAGCAGGCCCCACGAGGAGGCAGGTCTTAGAGAAAAAGAGAGAAGTTGTAGCTTCACAGACAAAACTTGGACACATAGGAACAACAGGAGAGAAAGAGATCTTGCAACAATTTCTGACACTTAGGTATCTCATTTCCCTTAACTTCTAGATTTGTATATAGTCAAACAGTAGGAACAGCTGTTTGATTAGCAATATCCAGAAATATTCAGTGTGTCTGAGAAGCAAGACCCTTTCAATTGCTTTTTTTTACAGCATCCTTGAGCTCTTCCTCACGCGACAAATCAACGAGTTCACCTAACAGATGAACCGGTGCCCAAATGGGATGTCAGCACCGCAGACAGTGGCTTTACCCACTAAGCCACAGCACAGCTAAGCTAAGCCCCTAAATATCTAATTTTCAAAGCACTGGTGTCTGACAGATAATGAATTAGTAGAATAGTAAAGTAAAACTTATGACAGGAAGCAAGTGTCTAGGAAGGAACCAAAGATGTTCCTTTCAAAGTATATGTCTTTCAAAAGAAGACAAAATTATAGTTTCTTATATGAATTCTGGTCATAGGTTTTGTTAAGGGAATGTGATAGGATTTCAAAAAGTATGCAATTTTTAAAATTTTCCAAATAAGAAAATAAATTCCCAAGGAGAAGATTCATTGTTCTTGTGGCATTCCAGTTCCCTCCTCAAAAATGCTCTTTCTGCTTCTCATGCACACTCTAAGACCAGGGGACCTCTCATAGCACAGCTGAAACACCCTCCCTTCCCCACCACAGTTGTTTTGCTTCCTTCCACTTGACCTCCTCTGATGTCTCCTAGAATTGTATCAGTTGGTTCCAGGGGTAATGTAGGTTTAATTCTCTTTCCTTTTGATTTTTTCTATTTGAGAGACAAAGAGATACAGCCAAAGAGAGAGCAAATTCATAGGTAGGTTCACTCCTCAAACACCCATGGAGGACAGGACTGGGCCAGGTCAAAGCCAGGAGTCAGGAACTCAATTCAGGTGTCCCAAAGAGGTGGCAGGAAGACACGTACTTGAATCATCTCCAGGAAGTATATTCAGGAGCTGAAGCTCAGCATTGATCCAGGGGAATCTTAACCAACACCTTTTCTTTTTTAAAAGATTTTATTTATTTATTCGAAACTCAGAGAGTTACATAGAGAGAAGAGAGGCAGAGAGAGAGAGAGAGGTCTTCCATCTATGGTTCTCTCCCCTATTAGCCACAACGGCCAGAGCTGCGCCGATCCAAAGCCAGGAGCCAGGACCTTCTTCCAGGTCTCCCATGTGGCTGCAGGGGCCCAAGTACTTGGGCCATCTTCTACTGCTTCCTCAGGCCATAGCAGAGAGCTGGATCGGAAGAGGAGCAGCCAGGACTAGAATCAGTGCCCATATGGGATGCTGGCACTTCAGGCCAGGGCGTTAACCTGCTGTGCCACAGTGCCGTCCCCTTAACCAACATCTTAACCAGTAGGCAAAACGCCTGCTCTGATCTGAGTTCTTAAATCACACTCGACATTTTCTCCAAGGTGGGAGCTGCTTCTTACTTACATTTATACTTCCTGAAGTACTGACCACAAGTGAGCTCATAAGACATAGTCAAATTCAAAAAATACTTGTTTATTGTCTTATTGAATGTTGTTGAATGAATAAATCACTACATGGTCAATGAGTAGTTGAATTAACTTCCTCTATCCTACAAAAACATGGTAAACCATCTATGAGCCTATGCCATTGCCCTGAGACAAATGACAACCATGAATATGTTTATTATTCTACTCAGACTTCTCATGCCATGTTAATGACACTCTCTTCTCACTGTCTAGTTGGTATTTATCTTCACAAAAGTAGTTTTGTTTTAGCTGGATCCAGATTTATACCAACATTCTCCCCTCCTACCTAGAGAGCCTCAATGAACAAAACAATTGTTCTATATTATGCATACTTAGGCAAATAGAACCATAGACTATGAGGTATGCATAAGAGGGAGAGGACCCAAGGAAAGGATTCCCTGTTTTTGGTGTGCATTCTGCTCCCTCATCTTACTTCTCCTTGTATGCCCAAAGACCTGGAGATGGATCATAGCACAGAATGAGGAGAAAAAAATAAGCAAGTGTGTTTAGGGAGGGTAATGAACAAGGACAGGGACAGCATTTTAGAGGCATAGTGGTATAGTCAGAGCTTGACACGCAAGACAGACTAGCTGCAGTGTAAAGATAGGAAAATAGAAGCATTCAAAACTTTTAAACTCTAGAACTTTCCAAAACACTTTGTTCCAGAAAAGAAATTAAGATAAAAGATTAAAAATAGATCAAAGATGAAAAATACAAAATGGCACAAACTCAACAGTTATACAATGGGGATCATGAGATAGTGGCTGAGATGACACCAATTCAATTTGCTCTTCCTCCTGTTGTTCCCTGCTTGGAAGTGTAATATTTGGATCTACTGACAACCTAAAAATACATCTGGAGATAAATCTAAGATGGGTCACAGACTTTAAATGTGATGATGAAGAATGAAATGACATTCACTGCTATATATACCATTAAAAGTTGCAAAGAGTTTTCACCTAACATATGTTTTAATCCTCATAACTACCCCCAGAATTTAGATATTGCAAGGATTTTAATCCCTGTCCTGTAAATGAAGATCTGAATCTGAAAAAAAATAATTTTTGAAAATTATGTAAGCAGGAAAAATAACAATATAAAATCAGTGATGTTTAGCTCTTGCCTCTTTATCTTCCCAATAGCCTACTCATTTCATTCTACCCAGAGGTGTCATAGAGGAACACTCAGAGGAGCTCAGGGAGGTTACAGTAGCAAGAACCTCAACATTACTCTCTTCAAAGCATCCTTAAGCTCTCTGTTCCTCATGCTGTAGATCAAAGGGTTTAGCAATGGGGTAATGAATGTGTAGACCACAGACACTACCTGGCCCCTCTCAGGAGAGTAGCTGGAACTGGGACACAAGTAGATGAGGCTTGTACATCCATACTGGAGAAGGACCACAGTCAGGTGGGAGGAACAAGTGGAGAAGGCCTTGTGCCTCCCCTCTGCAGAGCGGATCTTCAGGATGGCAGCCACGATGAAGACGTAGGACAGAGTGATGAGCAGGAAGGGGATGGTGAGGACGATGACGCTGACCACAAACAGAGTGGCCTCGTGGACCCGCGTGTCAGCACAGGCCAGTCTCAAGACAGGGAGGACGTCACAGTAGAACAGGCTGATTTCCTTGCTGCTGCAGAAGGGCAGCTGGAAGATGAGCACAGTCAGCTGCATGGCCAAGATGAACCCCAGCAATAGAGACCCCAGAGCCAGCCGGACACACAGCCTCCAGCTCATGATGAGGCTATAATGCAAAGGGTGACAGATGGCCACGAACCGGTCATAGGCCATGACAGCCAGCAGAATGCAGTCAGCGCTGCCCAGGAAGATGAAGAAGAACATCTGGGCTCCACAGCCAGCCAGGGAGACGAGGGTGCTCTCTGCAGCCAGGATGCTGGCCAGAGTCAGGGGGGCAATGGTGGAAGAATAGAAGGTCTCCAGTGCCGCCAGGTTTGCCAGGAAGAAATACATGGGGGTGTGGAGACAACGACTGACCCAGATGGTGAGGAAAATGGACACATTGCCACTGATGCTGACCAGGTACATAGCCAGGAAGGCCACAAAAATCAACAGCTGTACCTCAGGAAGTTTGGAGAAGGGGCGGAAGTGGAAGTGGATGGGTCCAGTTTGGTTGGTGTCCTCCGTGTGTTCCATGCATTAGGCCTGCAAATGGCGCAGGTGCTGCCCCTGAGGATAGACAAACAGCAGGAAGAGCGTTTACTGCTGCTGCACGATTATCCAACTCCTGGCCTCACCCTTCCTTCATCTCCTTAGTATCTTTACCTCCAATCTGAATTCAGCAACTCATTTCTACAACTACGTTTCTGTTCTGTCACCCATAAAGAGTTTACTACTGAAATCTTTTTTATTGTGACAAAATCCACATAAACATGCATATATATCATTTGAACCATCTATGAGTATATACTTCAGTAACATTAAATATATTCACAATGTTGTGCAGTCATCACCCCTTACTGGCACACAAACATTTTTATCATTCTCAACAGAAAAATTCTGTACAGATTATGTAACTCCTAATAATCCCTTCTTCTTACCCCATAGAGATCTTTCACTCCATATCTATGAATTTGCTCATTTTAAGTACTTCATATAAAGGGAATCATACAATATTTGTGCTTCTGTGTTTGGTTTATTTCATAAAACATGCTGGTTTGAAGGTCCATTCATGTCCATAGCATTTGTCAATATCACTCTTTTTTTTTTTTTTGGCTGGGTAATATTCTGTTATATATGAATGTCACACTTTGCATAAAGATTCATGTACTCATGTAACTTTGGATGGTTTCTACCTTCCTACTATTGTGAATTATTAGACAGTGGGTGCACAAACATAACTTCAAGTCAGTAGCAAAATTTTATATCACAATAGAGCATTCCCAGACGACAAACCCCTCTGCTTCCTTGATCATTTGTCTGGTTGTCGAGGTTCTAATCTCTGGTTTGACTGACAAATGGTATGATATTGAGAAACTTCTTGAACCTTTTTGCTTTGACCTTCATCTGTAAGTAATAAGAAACAACTCTTAAGGTGGTTATGATAAAGATAATAATAGGAAACAACTCAAAGTGGTTGAGATCAAATGTGTCCAGCCTTTGGAAACTGCTCTATAAATGTCAGCAATAATTATTAATATACTCTTTTTCCCCCTCTTCAAGACTGCACTGATACCACCAGCTCCAGCAAATAAGCTTCCTGGTCTCTAAGGACAGCATCTAAGGTCTCTAAGGACAGCATCAGCTAGGCTCTCTCATCCTGTGGCTTCTGAATGGGTTTGACCAATGGAAAATATAGTCAGAAGGATAATGAGCAACATAAAGAGACAAAAGGCATCTGTTCCCCCTCCCACACACACCACACCACACCCTCTTGTCTCTGCCACAATTTTATCACTACAGTTCTGGGTAAGCAACCCATCTTCCACTGTTTTACTGGATTCCAGGAACATCATTCCTTCATCTTGCCACTTCAGGACTAAGGATTGAACAACTTCCCACCATTGCTTTCTTTTGAGTTCTGCATCATCCCTTATAGGTACCCTTAATTTTGTACTTACTTCTGTAATTATCCCGACTTTAAACACCAGCCCACAGATACCAACACATGAATTTCATCAATGATCATTTGCATGACTAAAGGGGAAAAATCTCTTAGCTCTTGCTCCAAGTTTCTTCCTACTGCCAATGATTAGTCTGAATGATTTTCAGGACAAGTTTATAGTGTATCCAAAAGAATGTATTCTAGGTACACACAAATACAAACCAAACACATATACACACATACATACATGTGAACACACATCTGTAGAAGCAAAAACCTACAATTGACCTTACTCCCATGAGAAAGCACTTGTATTAATTTGGAATACTGCATCAAAATACCACAGTCTGGGTGGCTTGAACTTCAGACAGTTATTGCTCACAGTTCTCAGGCAGGGAAGTCCTGCAGATCTGGTTCTTGATGAGAATTCTCATTCTGGTTTGCAGGTCACTACACTGTTTCATGGCAGAAAAAGGAAGCTGGGATATTTTTTTCTCATCTTTTAGGAGCACCAACTCCTTCATAGGATCATCACCTTCATGAACTCATAGAGACCTAATTACCTGCCAAAGGTCCCACCTCCTAACACTATCACATTAGAGAATTAGAGCTGCAACATACAAATTTGGGAGAAGTACTGAGTTTTGGGGTGACAGCAACATTCAGTTGTAACAGCATTTCACATACTACAGTAGGGAAAAAAACACTTTCACCCTAAGTTACAGTAAATCTAACAAGGTCACTTCCCCCCCCAAAAAAATATGTTTTGGCTTATTTTTGCTTTACTGATGTCCAAAAATGTGTCATGACCTTTGCCAACATGATAACCTTGTTTGAACATTGTTGTTTTCCAGCATACAATGCACACTTAGTGTCTCTGCTCATTTAGTTCTTTCCTTAAATACTTTCTGGCAAGTGTCTGGTAAGTCTGACTCCTGACCAAATTGCCAGTGAAGCTTTTCTTCCCCTTTCTGAATGCTCTGCCTCTGTGTTATCATATGATAGTTGTAGAGGTGTTACCAGAGCCATATGTGAGTAGAAGAGTTAGAATACGGATGGCCTCACCTCACACAAATTTCCATCTGCATGCTTCTGAGAGTATGTTGCTCCTGAAGATTTAAATTCCTTCTCTGGGGGTGCAGCATCAGAAGCACACACTTCCCACCTATCTCTCTAGGAGGGTGAATGAGGTTGCCCTGCACACACTTTCCCCCAAATTTGTCTCTACGAATCACACACTACAGGGAAAAATCAGCCACTAGAAAGGGGACAGCTGTCTCCAACAGGGACCCTCATCACTCTTATAGTGACAGGGACCCCCATCACTCTTATAGTGATGTGTCTACTTTTGTGTTCACTTGTTTATGGCTGTCCCCTCCACAGAATTTGAACTCCACGAGGGAAGGGACTGATTGCGTTCTGACCCTCACTAATGCCCAGGACTGAGAACAGTGCCTAGTACTACATAATTACACACCGATGGGATCACTGAAGATTTAGTGAGGGAGATTTATAGAACCAATGTCTCCTGCTAATTTTAAAACAGAAAAGATACTCTTCAGTGTAGTACTCAAATACTATGGGTACATATCCTTTTTGAAGAAAATAATCAACAATTTTGTAGAAGAATTTTAAAATGTTATATGCATCAAATGTGCTCTGACACTCAAAAAAAGATCCTAAGGAAACAGTTTGGAATATGGAGTCAAATGCATAAAGATATATGCAGTATGATTTAGTTTTCAAAAAAGTAAATAAAGCAAATACTTCATAAAAGGTGCCATTCTAGTCACTTTTGGAATATTCATTTGGGGGCTGGTGCTGTGGCACAGCAGGTTAATGCCCTGGCTTGAAGTGCCAGCATCCCATATGGGTGCCAGTTTGAGACCTGGCTGCTCCACTTCTGATCCAGCTCTCTGCTATATCCTGGGATAGCAGTAGAAGATGGCCTAAGTGCTTGGGACTCTGCACCCAGGTGGGAGACCCGGAAGAAGTTCCTGGCTCCTGGCTTCGTATCAGCACAGATCCAGCCATTGTGGCCAATTGGGGAGTGAACTATCAGATGGAGGACCTCTCTCTCTCACTCTCTGCCTCTCCTCTCTCTGTGTAATTCTGACTTTCAAATAAATAAATAAATCTTTTTTAAAAAAGGAAAATTTGTTTGATCATCTGTTAGATTTTCATTAAAATTGTCATAGTTAAGAGGTATAATTAAGAAATACAATGAGGTATTTATAATATATAAGTGTTTTTAAATTTATTTTTTAAGAAATACAAATTTCATAAGTACAACTTTAGGAATATAGTTATATAATATGCAAGGTTTGATGAAAGCAATTCTGTCTTCAAACTGGAAAAGAAACTATAAACAATAATTTTGATTTTGAGAAAAACAGAGTATTGCCATTTTTGTGCTTTTCTCTTTTTTGAATTTTCTGTGAAGAGTGTGTATTTACTTAGTATAGAGTTGGTCTTCTGTATATAATTAAAAATGAATCTTAATGAAGAATGGGAAGGGAGAGGGAGTAGGAGGTGGGACAGGAGTGGGAGAGGGAGGGTAGGTATGGAAGGAAGAACATTTATAATCCAAAAATTGTACCGATGAATTTATACTTATTAAATAAAAGCTTTATAAAAAGAATGTGTATTTATGTTTTTAGTTATAAAGTGGTATTGATTTTTTAAATTCCCATTTGAGAGGAAAGAAAACTGAAGTGACAAACACAGGAATTATCAGAGCCAGGATTAACATATAGACACTGTAAAACAAAACCTGTGTAGTTGATGATGATGCAGTGCAAGGCTGGGCTAGTTCTGTTTGCCTACGTCTGTTCATATTCAGACATAGCACGCTCTTGATTATTGCGAGGCTTGTCGCTGTGTATTTGCCCTTCCTTCCATCCTTCCCTCCTTTCCCACTTTTTCTTTATCCTTACCTCTTCTTAAAATCAATCATTTAGGTTTGGCTCACCATTCCAGTCCATTGAGACCTTGTGGAGAATTCCAATTTTTTTACTCTAACAAATAACTGATAACTCTCCACTTGCGGCTGCAAATTTCCTTTCAACATCACATCAAATTAAGTAGGTTTCAGAATAATAAAAGACTCTCTATGTGACACCTATCTGGAATACTTAAATAGTAAAAGGAGTAGCAGGTGTTCTGGTGCAGTATGTGAAGCTGCCACTTGGGATGCCCACAACACATGTCAGAGAATATGGTTCAAGCCTCATCTACTCTGTGCTTCCAATCAGCTTCCTGCTAATATGCTGAGAGGCAGTTCATGACGGTCCAAGTACTTGGGTTCCTGTCACCAATGTGGGAGACCCAAATGAACTTCTTGGCTCCTGACTTCCACCTGGCCAGCCTCAGCTATTGAAGGCATTTAGTGAGTAAACCAGTGGATGGAAGATTCCCCCCCCCGCCCCGGTCTCCCTGTCCCTCTCCATCTCTCTCTCTCTCCCTCTTCCTCTTCTCTCTCTCTCTGCCTCTTTATCACTCCACCTTTCAAATAAATAAATCTTTTTAAAATAAAAATATTCTTAAATGCCATGAATTTCATTGTTAGTTATAAGCATATTGGTTACATTGCCAGTTATAAGCATATTGGTTACTCAAGGGTTGTTTGCCTGAGTTCTCAACACTTTCTACCACCCTCACCAAGACACACAATTCTCTTTTAGGTGAGAATACATGCCATCCCACTTGACCATGACCACAACATGGTTCATGTTTCCATTTCTGCTAGAAAGCCCATAATTAAGTCTTAGGTTCAATTGTTTAGCTTTGAATGTCATTCATCTCTATTGAACTATTATTCTATTGCTTTTTACATCGTAGCTAGAGATTGATTGTATTTATTCCCATATATTTTAGGACTATTCAAATCATAATAGATATGTTATCCAAATAAAAAATTATTATTTTGTGTCATCATTCAAGACATTGATGAGTGAATGTGAAATATCCCCGCTCTCAATTTCTGGGTTTTCTCCTGTCCTCAGGTCTTCTCAAAAGGATAAAAGTGACAATATGTGAGATTTCACTGTATTCCCTTCTATTGTCTTCTTTATTTTTCCTTGGCTGCTGCAAAATTGCTTGGTAGTTAATAGAAACTTCCAGGTTTCTTTTTTATCTTGGAAATATATACCCTCAGGAATGTTGCATGCCATACTTCTTCTGCATCCTAACACATGGTAAACATCCACATAGGGGCTAGTATTGTGGTAAAGGGGGTAAAGCTACTGTCTGCAATGCCGGTATCACATATGGGTACTGGTTTGTGTCCAGATGCTCCACTTCAGATCCAGCTCCCTGCTAATGGTCTGGGAAAAGCAGCAGAGGATGATCCACATGCTTGGAACCTGCTATCCACATGGGAGACCTGGAAAAAGCTCCTGGCTCCTGGCTTTGGCCTGGCCCAGCCCTGGCAGTTGTAACCATCTGGAGAGTGAACTGGTGGATGGAAGGCCTCTCTCTGTGTCTCTCCCTCTCTCTGTGTAACTCCAACTTTCAAATACGTAATAAATAAATCTTTTTTAAAAAAAATACATCTGCATGTGAATGGGATGGGAGAGGGAGCAGGGGATGGGAGGGTTGCGGGTGGGAAGGAGGTTATGGGGGGAAAGTCACTGTAATCCAAAAGCTGTACTTTGGAAATTTATGTTTATTAAATAAAAGTTAAAAAAATACATCCACAGAGAGTGCTTTTTCTTTTCAAAAAGACCTTTGCTACATTTCTCCTTTACTTTTCCTCTCTCACAGGGTGGTGATAGAGCTGTTTGTGAATGAACTCATTTGACAAGTATTTATTGAGCTTCAAATATCAGCTAGAATGAGGTGTATAATTTGGATACTGGGTAGATTATACTATACTTTCTGAATCTCCCAACAAAGTATGTAACCCTCTTACAAGGGAGAGTGAGCAACTGTTTCTCACCACTCTTGGGCCACCTAGGAAACTGGTCATATTTCTAGGGACAGACTTAGCCTTCCTCACTCTTCCTCAGTAGTGGAATGTCTCCTTTGAAGACTAATTTGTTATCAGTATCATTGGTGTGAATGTTAGCTCCCAGAGCTGAAACTAATAGTCCCATTCAATTGTTACTCCACACCAGCAGACCCCTCACAGGGTCAAGAAATCCCAAGGTCAGCAGCATTCATTGGTCCATGGTCTGAATCCCACAGCAGTTTCATCAGCCTGATCTTCCCTTTACTGTCCTTGCTCACAGCCTTACCTGAGGTTGAGTGACGCTCAAGGTAAAATTCTCTCCTGAATATCTTGGGAAACATGGAGAGGAAGCTTTAAGAAAGCAGCTTTCATTTAGAAACCATTAATCCTTCTCTGCTACTTCTCCAAAGGGGAAGAACATGGGACTTTGAAATTCATAAATCAGGATAGTGGATTCTCTCTCAACTCCCACTCCTTCACATCTCATTTTTGGAGAATCCTCTACCTCCTTTGGTTCAATAAAACCCCAAGAGCCTAACTTGGCTTCAACTTGACCATCCCCTGTGGGTCAATGTTGGCACACAAACAGGAATTGTTTGGGGACACAATACTCTAAGCTAGTTTAATTGCTACTCCACTTAGCTGTATTTTAATCATTGCTTAACTTTTTTATCTTCAAGTTTAGGAAGACAGACAGTTTTAACTTATCCAAGAAGAGATTTGTGTACCTACATAAATTCTCATAATCCTTCTTATTTTAGCCAAGTAACATCTGTAAAATAATGCCATATTCTGATGCACTCACCTTCTCCCACACTCCTTAAAATCATTCCATGCTCAATGCTCTGCTATGGCTTTGTATCTGTGCCAATTTTGTGTTTTGTTGCTCCAGCCCAACTAAAACAGGTCAGCAACGGAAGTAGCTAAATTTACTATGCATCGCATAGCATCTTCTGGTGTGCTGTCAAGCACAAAGCAGATAGCTACTAGTAATTGACTGCAGAATGTGAACCATTGTGAACTCCTTTATTCACTAATCAAATACTAAGACCCTATCACATTCCTTACAAAGTAAATTGCTGGTACTAATGCCAATAGCCACTGTGGAAGACAGTATGGAGATACCTCAGAAATCTGAATATAGACCTACCATATGACCCAGCCATCCCACTCCTGGGAATTTACCCAAGGGAAATGAAATCACATATGAAAGACTTATCTGTATCCCCATGTTTATTTTAGCTAAATTCACAATAGCTAAGACATGGAATCATCCCTAATGCATGTCAACTGAAGACTGGATAAAGAAATTATGGGATATGTACACCATGGAATACTACACAGTGGTAAAAAAAAAAAAATGAAATCCAGACATTTGTAACAAAATGGATGAAACTGGAAAACATCATACTTAGTGAAAGAAGCCAGTCTCAAAAGGACAAATACCACATGTTCTCCCTAACTAATAGAGCATCTAAAAGGTAATCTATAGCAGTGAAATTCACACTTGGAGATGCAATGTCTTTGTTTTGATTTGATTTAAAAAGCAAGATTTATTAGAGTCAGAGTCAAAGAACTCCAGACAGAGCAGCGTGGAGTAGGGCTTCCAAGAAAGGAAAGAACCCAAACGGGCTGGTGGCAGGAAGGTTTTAAGTACAATTCTGGGAATGACACTGCCAGTCAAAAGCTGGGACAAACCTAACAAAAGACCTGATTTACAATCCTTTATCCTGTCTGGCTTGCTCTTGATAAAAACAAAAAAACATCCAGAAGGGTGGGATAGGTAACTTGTTTTCACTATAAACTGTGAGCTTGGGAGGATGAAATCACCACTCTTATTCTCATGGTAAATTTGGAAATTCCTAAAGAAGGAGGGTGGATATTTTGTTATTGCTAAAGTAACCTTTTGTGGGGAAGCAAGCATTCTACACCCCAAATTCCACTGGTATCCCCTTGACCACCTATTAACCTATCTGACTTTTCACACACACACACACCCCAAGAAGAATGGGCCCTAACAAATGTTAGGGGGACTGGGCAGTGATTGCTCTGGCTGCTTCATAATGAAAAGGGCATCACTGAGAAAGCAGTCACGACAGGCTTCCAGCAGGAGGTGGCGTCTCAAGTCACCAATTAAGCAAAACTATCATAAAGGAGATGCTGTAGTTTTTAAACAGATTTTTAAGACTATTTCAAAATATTTACTAACATAAATGCATTGCAAAAACCTCATTGCTTTAATGGAGGATCAGATTCCTGTTCTATGTCAAAAAAGAATAGACTAATAGAAGACAACATTTTCTAAATAAGATAACACATCAAATTTCAATCTTAGTTACTTGCAAGCAGTGTTGAACTATTTTCACAGACAACTTATGAAAACATGTTGGCAAACCCAAATAGTTTTTCGATAGAATATAAGGTGCTAAGAGTACCCAAGTTTATATTTAGATACATTTATCTCATTTGCTTTACCCAATTTACATTTATCAATTATACATAGCTGACTGAAGATGCTGATATTATATCATACCTCTATCTGAATTAAGGTCAAAGTTACATTTATATCAAATTCTACTTCTTTTTATAGAATTCTATTATAAATCAGTGACATTAAACCAGAAATTGCAAAATCCACCTAAGGGGGGGGTGCATAACAAGCATGGATCACCTATTGCTATTTCATCAGAAACCTGCTAAACCAAGTTGCAAAACAAGTTTGGCAAGTTGCAAAGCAATATTTTTTTTTAAAATTAGTGATCTTCCTAGATTTAAAAGAGAAATTCCTTTAAACCCAATGTCCAGTTACAGCTGAACCAAATTCTCGTGCTTGAGATTGTTATTTGCCCAAGACATACTTTTATATTCTAATTGAATTTGAGTCTACTTTTCTTTTTATCCAAAGAACACCTTAGGCCAATAATGCCCCAGTCAATAGTCAGTTACTTGGGACTGCGTCTGGAACAAAAATTTCAGGCAGCTGCCCAACAGGTCCCAATGAAGTAGGCAGCATACAGGCTAAAATTGATTAGATTTGTGAGCTGGAAGACGACGCCTTTGCCACGCCCCTGTGTGACTTAACGCTCCACGTGATATCCCCACCATGCCCCCACGTGACATCAGGCTCTACCTGACCATACCTGAGCACCCACCTGGCCACAAGCCACTCCCCTGTGGAAAACGTATAAAAAGGCAGGGAGGGTCCCAAAACGCGCTCTGCCTCTGCGTTGCTTCTGGTGATAAGCGGTGGACAGCAGCTAGAGGTGCTTGCTGCACATGACTTTGGCCTGCTCTCTGAGTGGTATGGACGCTACCCTACTTTCCGGGCTTTCCCCTCTCTCCTACCTGAACTAAAGCCTTCACTTTCCTAGGTACCTTTCACACTAAATAAAAGCCTAAAATGTACCATGCTGCCTTATTTATCTGCCAGTATTTAGAACTCTTCTCTAAATATTAGGCAAGAACCCTCTCTGGCTTGTTAATATTGGGGATTTATTAATAAGCTCATGGTGAAATCGTATGGCACCCCAAATTCCGGTAGCATATGTGGCACCCCAGATAGCACTTCTGGGGAACTTTAAAGGGCCACATTTTTTGGTGTAAATTTTAGGGGGTCATGTCCGATTTCACCAAGGGTGACTGTGGACTAGGGGCTGATGTGCCAGGGACAAGAAGTCCACCGGAAACTGCTCACCAATATGTTAAGTTTAATAGCAGAGTGCATCCATCAGAATAGATGGGCACTCCTCCAGAGATTCCCAAGGAGGAGAATTTGATAGGAGGCAGAATAAAGGGTAATGACCTACAAGGAGGCTCCTGTAAGACTCCATGAAGAGGCAGGGTAGAGAGAAAAACTGGAGGCCCTGCAGAGAGACAATAACCTTATACTCCAAAACCAAAAGCCAATACTGGAAGTGATGCAAAAACTTCTTTGAACAATCTTTGTCTCAACTGTTGAGGAATAGGTTTTTTTCATACTACTTGTTAAACTCTTTACTTAATGTATGCTTAATTTCATGTACATAAAGTTAATTTAAAATAGATCTTACAAAAAATAAAGAATGGGAATAGGAGAGGGAGGAGGAAGAGGGGTGGGAGTGTGGTTGGGAGGGTGGGTATGGTGGGAAGAATCACTATGTTCTGAAGTTGTATTATGAAATACATGAAGTTTGTTTTCCTTAAATAAAAGGTTTGTGAAGGAGGGGAACAAATGCAGATATTGATCCTAGTCAAGGATATTATACAATATATAAAAATTTTTGCAACTTAAAAATTGCTAAGAGGATAGATTTTAAATGTCATCACCACAAAAATGTATATGGAATAATGTATATGTTAATTAACTTGATTTAGCCATTGTATATGGATACATACATGAAAAATCATGTGTACTATAAATACAATTTTATATGTCAATTAAAATAAAAAATAAATATTAATTTTCATAATCATCAGTCATCAATGAGTCACCATCACTACGAATGTTTTACCTGTATTATTTAATTAGCTATTAGAGTGCCTAAAATGAAATTTTTCAAAGTGAAATTGACATTTCAAGAAGGGATGATCTGAGCTGCCCTTCTCTTGACTGTCGAGAAAAAGCTTTGTTTTGTTTTGCTTTTTCAGTTTTTTCTTCATACTATTTGTTGAACTATTTAACAAAAAGTTAATAATATGTGTATAAAGTCAACTGAAAATAGAGCTCAGTAAAAAATAAGAGTGGGATAGGAGAGAGAGGAGGAAGTGTGTAAAGCTCTGTAGCTCTGCATACATTCCAATGGATTTACTTCTAAGGGTACAGTTTAAAATCTTGTCATGAGATTCCAAATCCCATTAAGCTTGGTGGTAAAAATGCCATCTTAATTGTTCATATTAAGTGTTCATATTAAGAGTTAAAGTGAACATATAGATAAGATTAAGTGTTAAAGTGATCATATAAATAGGATCAAGTACCTGGTAATAATAATAGAGTAAAAAAGGAGAGAATGTTCCAACATGGGAAGCAGTTCACATAGCAGACTCATAGAATGACAAACATCAAAAAGAGCACTCTGACCTCAGAATCAGCCCTTAAGGCTTCCTGGTCTGGCTGAAAAGCCCATAAGATTTCCATGCATTTCAGGCATGGAAAGCAAAGACACTGTGGCAAAAACTATACTACATGAAGGATCACTGTGAGTGAGACCCCAGTGGAAAGAAGTGGCCATCAAAGACGGATGTACTTTTCTCTAAAGGAAGGAGAGAATTTCCACTTTGCTTATGGCCTTGTCCAAATACTGATGAAGTTTGTGGACTCAAAAGGCTTCCATAGCCTAGGCAGCTCATGTCAAGAGCCTCAAGTGGCCACTTATATCATATATAAGATCGTTAATGGTTAAATTAACAATGGGAGTCAATGTGTACTAACTCCCCATGCAGGATCTCTGTCCTCAATTTTTCAGAAGAGTAAAGCACTATTCAAAGAGTAGAATTGATTTTTCCAGGTTACACACTGGTCTGTGACTGATCTGGGATTTTAAATCAGGACTTCTGAATTTATTTATATTTCATCTTGCTTCATCAATGTGGGTGACAGGCAAGAAAAGACCATAGGTGTCAGTGGGGTTCTGCCTAAAGCTGACTTAAAGTCAGACTGACACTGTTAGTTAAAACATGGAATGTTTTCTTAAATGACTATATTCTATAAACTAGTTACCCAGGAGGACTATTTCCTTCATATAGGTAATGCTATTAGGAGTCACTCCAGCAGGCTCAATGAGTAAATAAAATCAAATTAGAGTATAATAACATTTTGTTCTGTTCATATCTAATTCAGTATCCATCCAGCCCTGCAGAAGATGCTTAAGAATGTGCTGCACACAGAAACACAGAAATATGGTCATCACTACAGAAGAAGGTAAAGGAAGGGAAGCTCTCAGTAAAAGTACAAAGGAAATCCAAAGTAAACAATAGAAATATTTATAGGAAAAAATAGCAGGGCAAAGTCATTGCTTATCAATAGTCACCTAGAATGTAAGTGACCTTAACTATCCAGTTAAAACACATAGAATGGATGAATGGATTAAAAAACAAAACCCATCTATTTATTGCCTACAAGAAATACATCTCACCAACAAAGATGCATGCAGACTGAAAGTGAAAGGATGGAAAAAGATATTCCATGCTAACAGAAACCAAAAAAGAGCTGGTGTAGCCATCCTAATATCAGACAAAATAGAGTTTAACACAAAAACTTTTAAAAGAGAAAAAGGACACTTTGTAATGAGTAAGATATCAATTCAACAGGAAGAGGTAACTATTATAAATGTATATGCACCTAATTACAGGGCATCTGGCTATTTAAAAGAAATGTTAAGGGATCTAAAGGGAGACATAGACTCAAATACAATAGTAATGGGGGATTTCAATACCCCCCTTTCAGCAATGAACAGATCAACAAGACAGAAAATCAGCAAGGAAACAACAGAGTTAATCATCACAATAGACCAAATAGACCTAACATATATCTACAAAACTGTTCATCCTACAGTTGCAGAATACACATTCTTCTCACTAGTGCATTGAACCTTCTCTAGGATTGACACATGCTATGCCATAAAGCAAGTCTCAGCAAATTCAAAAATTGAAATACCATGCATCTTCTCAGACCACAATGCAATGAAGCTGGAAATCAGCAACTCAGGAATCTCTATAACATATGCAAGCAGATGGACTGAACAATATTTTCCTGAATGAATAGTGTGGTCATAGAAGAAATCAAAAAATTTCTGGAAACAAATGAAGATGACAACACAACATATCAAAACTTATGGGATTCAGCAAAAGCACTGTTAAGAGGAAAGTTTATAGCAATTGGTGCCTACATCAATAAATTGGAAAGGAACCAAATAAATGAGCTATCAATGCATTTCAAGGATCCAGAAAAACAAGAACAAACCAAACCCAAAACTAGTAAAAGAAAAGAAATGATCAAAATTAGAGAAGAAATCAACAAAATGAAATCTAAATACAAAAGATCAGCAAAATGGAGAGCTGTTTTTTTTTAAATAAACAAAATTGACACACCATTGTCTCAACTTACCAAAAAAAGAAGGAGAGTAGACACAAATCAATAAAATTAGAGACGAAAAAGTTAATGTAACAACAGATACCACAGAAATAAAAGGAATCATCAGAAATTACTACATAGAACTACATGACAAGAAACTGGGAAACCTAGCAGAAACAGATAAATTCTGGGACACATACAACCTACCTAAATTGAACCATGAAAACATAACTCTTTACCAAGACAGAAACTGAATCAGTAATAAAGACCCTCTCAACAAAGTAAAGCCCAGGACCAGATGGCTTCACTTCTGAAGTCTACCAGACATTTAAAAAAGAACTAACTCCAATTCTTCTCAAGTTACTCAAAACAATTGAAAGAGAGGGAGGGAATCATCCCAAAATCTTTATATGAAGCCAGCATCACCTTAATTTCTAAGCTCAAAAAAGACACAACAGAGAAAAAGAACTATAGACCAATTCCCCTGATGAACATAGCCGCAAAAATCCTCAACAAAATTCTGGCCAATTGAATCCAACAACAATCAGTAAGATCATTCACCCAGACCACATGGGATTTACCCCTGGTATGCAAATATGTTTCAACATTCACAAATGTGATGCATCACATTAACAAATTGAAGAACAAAAATCATATGATTATCTCAATGGATGCAGAGAAAGCATTTGATAAAATACAATACACTTTCATGATGAAAACTCTAAGCAAATTGGGGATAGAGGGAACATTCCTCAACATAATCAAAGCAATTTATGACAACCACAAAGCCAGCATCCTATTGAATGGGGAAAAGTTGGAAGCATTCCCACTGAGATCTGGAACCTGACAAAGATGTCCACTCTCAATATTGCTATTAAATACAGTCCTGGAAGTTTTAGTCAGTGCCATTAGGCAAGCAAAAGAATCAAAAGGGGTTCAAACTGGGAAAGAGGAAGTCAAACTACCCCTATTTGCAGAAGACATAATTCTATATATAGGAGATCCAAAAGACTCCACTAAGAGACTACATAGAACTCACAGAAGAGTTTGGTAAAGTAGTAGGATATAAAATCAATACACAAAAATCAACAGCCTTTGTATACACAGATAATGCCATAGCTTTTTTAGTAAGCTTTTATTTAATAAATATAAATTTCATAGGTACAGCTTTTTGAATATAGTGGTTCTTCCTCCCATACCCACCCTCCCACCCCCAAAGCATCCTACCTCCTATTCCCTCTCTCATCCCATTATTCATTAAGATTCATTGTTAATTATCCTTATATACAGAAAATCAACTCGATACTAAGTAAAGGTTTTAACAGTTTGCGCTCACATAGACATACAGAGTAAAAGTACTGTCTGAAGACAAGTTTTACCATTAATTCTCATAGTACAATTTATTAAGGACAGAGGTACTACATGTGGAGCAAGTGCACAGTGACTCCAGTTGTTGATTTAACAATTGGCACTCTTATTTATAACGTCAATAATCACCCAAGGCTCTTGTCATGAGCTGCCAAGGCTATGGAGGCCTTCTGAGTCCATAAACTCTGTCAGCATTTAGACAGGGTCATAAGCAAAGTGGAAGTTCTCTCTTCCCTTCAGAGAAAAGTACATCCTTCTTTGATGGCCCCTTCTGAAAAAGAACTTCTAAGATCAATCCCATTCACAATTGTTACCCAAAAAAGTGAAATACCTTGGAATAAATTTAATAAAGGATATGAAAGATCTCAATGATGAGAATTACAAAATATTAAAGAAAGAAAAGAAGAAAATTAAAAAATGGAAAATCTTCCATGTTAATGGATTGGAAGAATCAATATCATCAAAATGTCCATTCTTCCATGAGCAACCTACAGATTCAATGCGATTCCAATCAAAATACCAAAGACATTCTTCTCAGATATAGAAAAAGATGATGCTGAAATTAATTAGGAAACACAGGAGACCTCGAATAGCTAGAGCAATCTTATGTAACAAAAGCAAAGCCAAAGGCATCACATTACAAGATTTCAAGACAGACTACAGGGCAGTTAGAATCAAAACAGCCTGGTACTGGCACAAAAGCAGATGAACAGACCAATGGAACAGAACAGAAATTCCAGAAATCAGTCTAAGCATCTACAACCAACTTATATTTGACCAAGGAGCTAAAACCAATCCCTGGAGTAAAGACAGTCTCTTCAACAAGTGGTGCTGGGAAAACTGGATTTCCACCTGCAGAAGTATGAAGCAGGACCCCTACCTTACATCTTACACGAAAATCCACTCAAAATGGATTAAATACCTAAATACCATCAAATTATTAGAGAACATTTGGGAAACCCTGCACGACATTGGCACGGGCAAAGAGTTCTTGGAAAAGACCTCAGAGGCACAGGCACTCAAAGCCAAAATTAACAAATGAGATTACATCAAATTGAGAAGCTTCTGTACTGCAAAAGAAACATTCAGGAAAGTGAAGAGGCAACTGACAAAATGGGAGAAATTACTTGCAAACAACGCAACTGATAAACAATCAATAACCAGAATATATAAAGTCATCAAGAAACTCCACAACAACAAAACAAACAACCCAGTGAAGAAATGGCAAAGGACTTAAACAGAAATTTTTCCAAAGAGGAAATCCAAATGACCCACAGACACAAGAAAAAATGTTCAGGATCACTAGCCATCAGGGAAATGCAAATCAAAACCACAATGAGGTTCCATCTCACCCCAGTTAGAATGGCTTTCATACAGAAATCATCAAAAAAGAAATGCTGGAGATGATGTAGGGGAAAAGGTACCCTAATCTACTGTTGGTGGGAATGCAAACTGGTATTGGAGATACCTCAGAAATCTGAATATAGACCTACTATATGACCTAGCCATCCCACTCTTGGGAATTTACCCAAGGGAAGTGAAATAAGCAAATAAAAGAGTTATCTGCACCCACAGGTTTATTGCAGTGTAATTCACAATAGCTAAGACATGGGACCTACCTAATTGCCCATCAACTGAAGATTGGATAAAGAAATTATGGGATATGTACTCTATGGAATACTACATCACAGTAAAAAAAAAAAAAAGTGAAACCTGGTCATTTGTATGAATCTGGAAAACATACTTAGTGAAATAAGCCATTGCTAAAGGGACAAATACCATATATTCTCGCTGATAACCTTAAAGGAAATCTGTAGAAGTGAAATTGACACTTTGAGAAGCAATGACTTGAACAGCCCTTGTCTTGACTGTCGAGGAACAGGCTGTTTTTTTTTTTTTAATGGAGAATGGGACTTGGAATGGGAGAGAGAGGAGGTGGGGTGGGAATGTAGGTGGGAGGGTGGGTATGGTGGGAAGAATCATTATATTCCTAAAATTGTACTTATGAAATTTGTACTCATTAAATAAAAGGTTTCTTTGTGAAAAAAAATCAACCTCCATACTGTTTTCCATAAGAGATGTACTAATTTACATTCTTATCAACAGTATGCAAGATTTCCTTTTTTCTATATCTTCACCAACAGTTTTGTTACCTGTGCGGGCCAGCCACACCAGTTGAACAGAACCTGAAGGAGGGAGTGGGAATGAAAAGAGGGACAAGGGCGCAGAAAATGGAGCCAAGACAACAAGACTGATCAAAGCTCATTTATTCCAGTGTCTTAGCAATATTTTATACATAACCAGTTGCAGCTCAAGGCAACACAGAAGTTAACAACACAGGCAAGTAACTTATTGGGCTTTCTGCAACATAGTCATAACATAGTTAATTTTAGCAGAGTGCATCCTCCTTCAACATGGGAGTACCTGACTTTCTCATCCCAGGAATTCCACAAGCCAAGACTGACCTTGACTTGGCTATGACTTGTTTATGGGCTGACACAGTTACCATTTATCATTTTGGTAATAGCCATTCTAACAGGAGTGAGATGATATTTCATTATAGTTTTGGTTTTCATTTTGCTGAGGATTACTGGTGTTGAGCATATTCTCAAATATCTATTAGCCATTTGTGTGTCTTTACTTGAGAAATGTCTGTTAAAATCTAGTGCCAATTTTTAAATTGAATTTTTTTTGCTATTGAGTTGTTTTCCTTATATATTTTGGTTATTACCCTCGATCATGGATAGTTTGCAAATATTTTCTCCTAATCTGCAGGGAATCTCCATACTCTCTTGATTGTTTCCTTTGCCTTAAAGAAACTTTTTATTTTTATGTACTTTCATTTGTCCGATTTTGTTATTGTTCTGTACCTTTGAGGTCATAGAAATTGACCAGAACAATGTCTTGGAGATTGTTCCCTATGTTCTCTTCTAGTAGTTTCACACTTTTAGGTCTAAAATTTAAGTCTTTAATCGATTTTTTATAATCAATTTTAAGGAGTTTTTTTTTTATGAGGAGAGATAGCAGTCTAATTTCATTCCTCTGCAGGTGGATATTCAGCTTTTCCCAACACTTTCCACTTACTTGTGTCTTCTATTTCCTTCATCAATTTTTTAGTTTTCAATATAGAGATCTTTCACCCCCTTGCTTTACTCCTAAGAACTTTAATTTTTTATAGCTAGTATAAATGTGTTTGTTTCTTTGTTTTATTTTTCAGAGCTCATAATTCATAGAAATGCTGTTATTTTGGGGCCAGCGCAGTGGTGGGTTGACACACTGGCCTGAAGCACCGGCATCCCATATGGGCATCAGTTCAAGACCCAGCTGCTCCACTTCAAATCCGGCTCTCTGCTATGGCCTGGGAAAGCAGTAGAAGATGGCCCAAGTCCTTGGGCCCCTGTACCTGAGTGGGAGAACCAGAAGAAGTTCCTGGCTCCTGGCTTCAGATTGGCGCAGCTCCTGCCATTGCGGGCAATTGGGGAGTGAACCATTGGTTGGAAGGTCTTTCTCTCTCTGCCTCTCCTCTCTCTGTGTGATTCTGACTTTCAAATAAATAAATACATCTTTTTAAAAAAGCTATTATTTTTAATATGTTGAATTTGTACCTTGTAATTTATTAAACTCATTTCTTAGTTCTAGGAGTTTTTTGGTGAAGCCTTGAGTTTTCTATAAATAAGCTCATGTTGTCTACAAACAGACAAATTTAAGTCTTTCCTTTCCTGTTTGAGTGACATTTTTTCTTTCCCTTGCTTAATGGTTCTGGCTAGGTATTCTAGTACCATGTTGAATATAAATGGTGAAAGTGGGCATTTTTAGGAAAAGCTTTCAACTTTTCCTCATTCCATATGATGTTAATGCTTTCATTGTACAATGTTCATCTTCTGTTTTTACAGTTTATAATTTAAAGCCTGTTTTATCTGATAAGTTATTTCTGCCATATTTTGCTTATCAGTTGCATAAAATGTTTCATTTTCCATCCTTTCACTTTCAGTCACTGTGTTTCCATATGGGTGAAGTGAGTCTCTTGTTGGCTGTAAAGAGCCAGGTCTTTTTTTTTTTTTAATTTATTCATCTACTCTAAGGCTTTTGAAAGAGTAAAATTGCCTTGAAAACCTCATTAATGATCTTGAGGGCCTTTTGATACTAGGGATCCAAGGTGAAAACCACGAGGTAACCTCAAAAATTCCTACTAACTCTATGCTTTGGTGAATTAAATTGAAGGGGGAGGAGCACAGCAGCAGTAGCTCTGAATAATCTCGCATTTCTCCAGAGAACACTGGAAGAGAAGCCACTTATCCAGTATGTCACATGAAGTGGAATGAAGAACTAGGATTCATCAATTTCAACAAATATTTGTTGAGAGTCTACTGTCAGGATTTGGATGGACCAACACATGACACCAAAGTAGATGATGGACTAAAAATTCTACTTTAGGGGTCTGCACTGTGGCGCAGTGGGTTAAAGCCCTGGCCTGAAGCGTTGGCATCCCATATGGGCGCCAGTTCTAGTCCCAGCTTCTCTTATTCCGATCCAGTTCTCTGCTATGGCCTAGAAAAGCAGTGGAAGATGGCCCAAGTCCTTGGCCCCTGCACCTATGTGGGAGACCTGGAAGAAGCTCCTGGCTCCTGGCTTCAGATCGGCACAGCTCCAGCCTTTGTGGCATCGGGGCCATGTGGGGAGTGAACCAGCGGAGGAAGGCCTCTCTGTCTCTACCTCTCTCTGTAACTCTATCTTTCAAATAAAATAAATATTTTTTTTTTTTTTTTTTTTTTTTTTACAGGCAGAGTGGACAGTGAGTGAGAGAGAGACAGGTCTTCCTTTGCCGTTGGTTCACCCTCCAATGACCGCCGCGGACGGCGCGCTGCGGCCGGCGCACCGCGCTCATCCGATGGCAGGAGCCAGGTGCTAGGTGCTTTTCCTGGTCTCCCCATGGGGTGCAGGGCCTAAGCACCTGGGCCATCCTCCACTGCACTCCTGGGCCACAGCAGAGGGCTGGCCTGGAAGAGGGGCAACCGGGACAGAATCGGGCGCCCCGACCGGGACTAGAACCCGGTGTGCCGGCGCCGCAAGGCGGAGGATTAGCCTGTTGAGCCACGGCGCCGGCCAAAATAAATATTTTTAAAAATTCTACTTTAGATATATTAAATTGAAGATTCTCACTAGTGTCTCAAATGCAGGTTTCAGGTAGACAAATGTATACACAAATTTGGAGCTCAGGGACAAAATGAAGCTAGAGATACACATTTGAAAGTTATCAGTATATTGTTTGTGTTTAAAGCCAAACAACTGAAGTGAATCACCTATTTATTTATTTATTTATTTTTTAACTTTATTTAATGAATATAAATTTGCAAAGTACAGCTTATGGATTACAATGGCTTTCTCCCCCCCCCCATAACTTCCCTCCCACCTGCAACCCTCCCATTTCCCGCTCCCTCTCCCCTTCCATTCACATCAAGATTCATTTTCAATTGTCTTTATATACAGAAGGTCAGTTTAGTACATATTAAGTAAAGATTTCAACAGTTTGCACCCACACAGAAACACAAAGTGAAAAATACTGTTTGAGTACTAGTTATAGCATTAAATCACAATGTACAGCACATTAAGGACAGAGATCCTACATGAGAGTAAGTGCACAGTGACTCCTATTGTTGACGTAACAATTTGACACTCTTGTTTATGGCATCAGTAATCACCCTAGGCTCTTGTCATAGTTGCCAAGGCTATGGAAGCCTTTTGAGTTTGCCGACTCTGATCATATTTAGACAAGGTCATAGGCAAAGTGGAAGTTCTCTCCTCCCTTCAGAGAAAGGCACCTCCTTCTTTGATGACCTGTTCTTTCCACTGGGATCTCTCTTGCAGAGATCTTTCATTTCGGTTTTGTTTGTTTGTTTTTTGCCAGAGTGTCTTGGTTTTCCATGCCTGAAATACTCTCATGGGCTTTTCAGATGGATCCGAATGCCTTAAGGCTGATTCTGAGGCCAGAGTGCTGTTTAGGACATCTGCCATTCTATGAGTCTGCTGTGTATCCCGCTTCCCATATTGGATCGTTCTCCCCCTTTTTTACTCTATCGGTTAGTATTTTCAGACACTAGTCTTGTTTATGTGATCCCTTTGATTCTTAGTCCTATCATTATGATCAATTGTGAACAGAAATTGATCACTTGGACTAGTGAGATGGCATTAGTACATGCCACCTTGATGGGATTGAATTGGAATCCCCTGGTATGTTTCTAACTCTACCGTTTGGGGCAAGTCAGCTTGAGCATGTCCCAAATTGTACATCTCTTCCTTCTCTTCTGAATCACCTATTTAAAAAAAAAAAAAAGTGAATAAGGGGGCCGTCGCCATGGCTTGATTGGCTAATCCTCTGCCTGCTGCACCGGCATTACATATGGGCGCCGGGTTCTAGTCCCGGTTGCTCCTCTTCCAGTCCAGCTCTCCGCAGTGGCCCAAGAAGGCAGTGGAGGATGGCCCAAGTGCTTGGGCCCTGCACCCGCATGGGAGAGCATGAGGAAGCACCTGGCTCCTGGTTTGGGATCGGCGCAGCGCGCTGGCTGTAGTGACCATTTGGGGGGTGAACCAACTGAAAGAAGACCTTTCTCTCTCTCTCTCTCACTGTCTAATTCTGCCTGTAAAAAAAAAAAAATTAAAAAGTGAATAAAATACAGTACCCAGTGCCAAGACACAGCCTAAGTAAAAGTCAGGGAAATAAAAGCCAGCAAAGCTAACAAAGAAGAGTATCAGAGAGATAGAAGTAAAATTAGCAGGAAATAAGTTCCCAGAAGCAAAAAGAGTAGGAGATGCTGTGGAATATTTTTTAAAAATGTAATGCTGTATGTGGAAATTTTGCTGTTTAAAATCATTTCTAGATAAGTCAAATAAAAACTGATCTCATCATTGAACTTGAACAAGTCACTGAAAATCCCTAGAGAAGATCTACCAGTGGAATAATCCTGATGCAATTTTAACTTTTAGGTGCACTCTATTTCACCTTGTTGATTTTTCCTTCCCAAGCAGACCTCAGGCATCTCAGGGGACCAATGACTCACTAGTCAGGTTAATTATAAAAGTCATTATGTGGTAGTAATTTCGAGTCTGACAACCAGAGCAACTTCAAAGGTAAGTTCCAAGTTACAGAGATGAAACCACCCCAATGTTACCTTGTACAAAAATGAAAGGCAGGATGGAACATACCCACCATCCAAGAGTTGACCTGACATGTATCAGGTCTGATTTAAGAAATGTTTTAAAACAGTGTCCTGAATCAGTGAGCTATGAGATATAGACGTGATCCCCATGCCAGCCTGGGGAACCATTCAGGACAGAAAAACTTTGATACCAGCTCCTGGCATCCTCAATATCTATCAAAGAATTCAAGAAAATCTCCAATAGTTCACATGGGTAAAGAAAAAGGTATAAATCTCCTCCAAGAACACAGATTTTAGATTAGAAATGGAATCTCTTTTCTGTAAGATGAACAGGGTTTGGGGGAGAAGCTAGCCAGGAACAGAAGCAAAGTATGCTGATTTTCACAGAAAGTCAAAGTCCAGTTCCTACTCAGAACCAGTACCATATGGCTTAAGGGGAACTGAAGACTACATACTGTGAAATCCAGGCTCTTAAAACTGATGAGAGGCGGAGAGAATGGTGTGTTCAAAATGGCCAAGGGATCGCACTCTAAATCACATAAAATTAGCTCAACACTGAACAGTTCTGAAATACAAAGATGAGTATTCTCAATGGGTCATACACCTTAAAAAAATCCATCACCCCAAATTTCAAATTTATGGAGGCTGAAAAGTTAGACAAAATCTATTTCTATTATAAAAGGAATGACTGAGAAGCCTCTTCACATGGGAATCCCCTTTATTTATTAAAAAATAATGGTAATCACATGCAGTTTTTCAAAAGGCATAACTGTAAAAAAAAAAAAAAAAGAGGGAGACAGAAATATGCCTATGCTCCCCTAGCGCACTGTCCTTTTATGACCACATTAAACTGTGATTGGTATTCTTTTTATTACCACACCTCATTCAATTCTGAGCTTTCTAAGTATTGAAAACCTCTCTCCTTTTCCACACTTCTTCCTCTTTCCCTAGAAACCAAAGCTATGTCTTATAATAGAGAAGGGTCTTAATAATGTGTATAAAGGAGATGTATTTAAATTAATATTGTTGATTAAATGAGGGAGGAGAAAAGAAAGAGATTACAAATTAGGGTATTGGGCACTGCCTTTGTAACAATCTGAGGAATGCTGTGCACATTTATTTTTAAGAATTATTTTTATTTATTTGAAAGACAGAGTTACAGAGAGAGGTAGAGCCAGAGAGAGAGGTCTTCCATCTTCTATTTCACTCCCCAAAAGACCACAATGGCCAGAGCTGAGCTGATCCGAAGTCAAGAGCCAGAAGCTTCTTCTGGGTCTCCCACATGGGTGCAGGGGCCCAAGGACTTGGGCCATCTTCCATTGCTTTCCCAGGCCATAGCAGAGAGCTGGATCAGAAGAGGAGCAGCCAGGACTCAAACCAGCACCCATATGGAATGCCGGCACTGCAGACTGGGGCTTTAACCCGCTGTGCCACAGAGCCGGCTCCAGCACATCTTTTTACAGTGACATTGTTTGTTAATATTGGACTATTAGAATTAAATTTTTTATCTCTTTTGGCACCTATCACTCAGCCTTGTACATAGTAAGGTACAGTTTATCTTACTGATAGAAATATACTTGATTACAAACTGACCTGGGAATTAAATCCTAGTCTTTCATTTACTAGCTGGACAAGATAGTTACTCTTAAGCCTCAATATATCTGAAAAACTATGAATGGTGAGGGGATCAGTTGCCTAGGACTAAAGAGCCACTTCAAGTGAAATGATACCTGTAAAATGGTCAGCACAATGTGCAGATCTTAGTGAGTACTCAGTAAATGTTACCCATTCTTACTGCAGTTGGCGAACAACTTTGTTGAATGTCTGAATGTTTCATATGATATACTCACAGTTCACAAGGGCTGGCATTGTGGTGCAGCAAGTTAAGTTGCCACTTGCAATGACAGCATCTCATATGGGAGTGCCGGTTCAAATGCTGGCTGCTCCGTTTCTGATTCAACTCTCCATTAATGCACCTGGGAAAATCTTAAAAGATGATCCAAGTACTTGGGTCCCTGTCACTCATGTGGTAGATTCAGATGGAGTTCCAGGACCCTGACTTTAGCCTGGCCTACCCCTAGCCTTTTTGGCCATCTGGGGAATGAACCAGCAGATGGAAGATACCTCTCTCTTTCTCTATCACTACTTTTTAAGTAAGATAAATAAATCTTTAGAAAATTAAATGAATTTAAAAAATTAAAATCAAAGTATCACATTGAAAAATGTAAATTTTGATTAGGCAAAAGAAAAGAGATACTGTTTCTACTTGGAATAACAGAAGTACATGAAGCAGGAAAGAAGATCTGGGTAAGAGGTTAATGAGTAGACTGTGTGGTACCCAACACAGGTAGGATTAGGCTAAAGAGCCAAATCCAAGCAAGTTTGGAATAACTGGCTGAGGAATATGAAGGTTGACATTAAAGCAACAACAAGGCACTGAAAATTTCTGAGCACATGGATAACATGAAAATAGACAGAAGAATGATTATAGTGGAAAGAGAAGGGAAATGGGAGACTAGGTACCAATTATAACAAGAATCCAAATGCAGGATCACAAAGAATAAAACTAATTGGGACAGTGGAAAAGGACTAAAGCAACAGATATGAGAACTTTTGGAAGGTGAATTATCAACATTTAGAGATAATTAGATAAAGCAGATGAACCAGAATAAATCAACACAGGTCTCTAGTTTTTGAGATATATTATGCAGTTTATGATATAATACACAACACATCAGTTGCACAATTATATTTAAACCATGATGTTTGCCCATACAAATGTCTTAAAATGTTTTATTTCAACTTTTGTGTAATGAATTAATATCCTATTTTATCATTTTATAAATTTGAAACTTATAATTCCTTTCATCTTTAATTCTTTCAGGAAATGCTTCTTGGAAAACTTTCCATATCAAATACTGTGCTAAGCACTGGGTTTAAAACAAAGATCATCAAAATCTGTACCATTGAGTATTTTTGGCACTTAGGGACTAGGAGATGAAGGATGGTGATGTGGCAAACATAAATTATGACATCTGATGTTTTAAAATGAAAGTATGCACATCATTTCTGAAGTACCTTAGAAAGTGCTCTCACACTGAATAGAGGATTTGGGACATCATATTAAAGAAATGCGGTGTCATCTTTCCTTTTAGTAGGTCCAGTATACAACCCATGGAAGGAATAAACAAAACTACAAAGATACAGTTCTTCTTTCGTCCATTTTCTCTGGACCCTGAGGTCCAACTGGTGATTTTTGTGGCCTTCCTGGTGATGTACCTAACCAGCCTCAGTGGAAACACCACAATTGCAGTCCTTGTCCAGATCAACAACTCCCTTCACACCCCCATGTACTTTTTCCTGGCTAACTTGGCAGTTCTGGAAATATTCTATACATCTTCCATTGCCCCCCTGGCCCTGGCAAACCTTCTTTCAATGGGCAAAACTCCTGTTTCCATCATTGGATGTGGCACCCAAATGTTTTTCTTTGTCTTCTTGGGTGGGGCTGACTGTGTTCTACTTGCAGTCATGGCTTATGACCGATTTATAGCTATTTGTTACCCTCTAAGATATACTCTCATCATGCGCTGGTCCTTCTGTGTGGAGCTGGCTGTGGGATCCCTGGTGCTGGGTTTCCTGCTGTCACTGCCCCTAACCATTTTAATCTTCGGTCTCCCATTCTGCCACAACAATGAGATATATCACTTTTACTGCGACATGCCTGCAGTCATGCACCTGGCTTGTGCCGACACACACATTCATGAGACTGCCCTGTATGTCATAAGCTTCATTGTCCTGAGCATCCCCCTCATGCTGATCTCCATCTCCTACATCTTCATTGTGATAGCCATTTTACGGATACAGTCGAAAGAAGGGCGTCACCGAGCCTTCTCCACCTGCTCCTCTCATATTTTGGTGGTCCTTCTGCAGTACGGCTGCACCAGCTTCATTTATTTGTCCCCTAGTTCCAGCTACTCGCCTGAGATGGGACGAATGGTGTCTGTAGTCTACACTTTTATAACCCCCATTTTAAACCCCTTGATCTACAGTATGAGGAACAAAGAACTGAAAGATGCTCTAAAGAAGGCACTGAAAAAGTTCTAGATACGATGATCATATGAACTATTTAAATCAAGACACTTCAGAAAGTGATATGGAATGTTATTTATGAGTATGCAGGGATGACATACATAACTAGGAATGTCCTCAGCAGATTGGACAGGTGGCCCATTATTCTGGGAGTTCAGAGGAAACAAATGTGACTTCTGAAAATAACACTATTACACAGGGCGATCCCATGCCCTGAGCATGGACGAAAAAAGGAGAATCATTATATACTGAACAGCTATTATATGCTCATAAATTGGTAAGAGTTCTCTCACTTAACCCATAGGAAATATCATTATCTTCATTTTCAGAAAATTAAACTAAATGTCCAAGATCAGAAAACAAGTATTTAGAAATCTAAGAACTAAGCTCTTTTCACAAATGCTGCTCTCCTGTTTCTGAGCCTGCACTACCAATAGGAGTTTATATAACCTCGGGCAAGTCTCTCCATATCTATAGATTCTAATTGTCTTATTTCTTAAGTGGTGATGCTGAACTAAAAGATTCCAAAGGTTCTTTCCAAGGTCATAACATAATGTTTTAGATATTGACCAAACAGGTTTTAAGTGGCCAAAAAGCACATATATAAATAAAAGAGATTCTGCAGTAAGAAACAGGAAATGGAACATTTTTCATATTTTTTTTTACCAAAATGAAAACTCATGACAATGTCCATAACTTTTAAAGAGCATCTCTATAATGGAAAGGATAGTAATAATATAGAATATGTTATTTTATCTAATAAGTGAAAAACATACAAAAGAAAGAAATTGGGCACTATTGAATCTTATGTTCCCTAAGAATCTCTTTTTCATCATCTCAGGCAGTTATGTAGACTCTGCTTGAGCTCCCAAGGAGAGAGATATCATGAACTCATAAAAGGCCCTATTCCTTACTAACAATTCTGGCTGCTGAAGTGCTGTATCTTATTTTGAACTATAGTCTATTTACAAACAACTTTCTCCCACTGATCCTGTTTTCAACATCCAGAGCTCTCCTCTAAATGACAGTTCTTCAAATGTATTAGGACAGACTTTGCATCTTCTGTTAAGTCTCCAATTTCTTACTCCTCTTCCAGGAGGTTATATCTTAAGCCTCTCATCATAGCAGTCACCTTCCAAAAACTAGTTTTCTCTAGTTCCATGTCTTTCTAAAAAATTTCATCAAAAACAGCTATAACACACTGTTCTAAAGAACTGATAGTTTTGAAGACTTGTGAACTTTTAATTTAAATTTAATTTGATTTTAATTTTAATTCATTTGATCATTTTAAATTCATAATATTGATATCAAATAAAACTTCCATCTAATTTTCTATTCTGCCAGACCATAATTTATTTTAGTAGCATAAATTAAGTACTTCCCACTTAACATTGATATATTGTATTTTATTGGTTTTGGCCAAGTAATACAAACTGTGAACATCATCTTTGGGCTTTATTTTATTCATCATAGCTTAGTATCAAGGTCAAAATTATAATCATATGTCATTTCCTTTGTCCAAATCATCATTAACAAAATATAAAGTAGGACAGGATGAAGTCAGAGTCTCTAATAGTCTTCTTTGAAAATTATTCAGTTAGATCCAAACCTACTCAGTTAATATCAACTGTGGTAGACTGCTGCAGTTATGGTCTCACTGATTTCTACCTACTCACAGCCATTCCTTTAGGTAGTCCACCCTCCCATAATTCTAGATATAGCTATACGACTTGCTCTGTCCAAGGAGACATTAACAAATGTTTTATAAGTTTGACCTTACACTTAGAATTTGGGTACATCTTCTTTGATATTCTAAAATGTCAACAAATCCAGGGATAAGATGACATCCTAACAGAGCAGAGAGAAGACACAGGTTGAGACTCCCAACCAATCAGCCCCAGTGTTGACTTTAACCACATTAGTAATTCCAGAAAAGACCAGCAGAGCACAGCTCAAAGTGTTGACCCATAGAATCAGAAGCAACTAAATGATTGCTATTTTAAGCCATTACTTTTTTAATGGTTTATTTTGTAACAATATAGTATAGATAATATGATACAAATTATATTATTTTGTAACTCTAGCTATGCAATCTATAATTAACCAGTCCTCCAAGAAAAGCACCTGAGGAAACATAAAATCCTTTCATATAATCAAAATACACTACAGCACTTTCATAAATCTAACCACTTAGAGCCTTATTCTTAAAGTTAGGTGCATTTGGCATGATGTATCTTAAGTCACTTCATCTAGGCTCTTAGTAATAACCAGTCTTCTCATAACACTTACTTACTTAATATGATCCATTCAATCAACCAAATCCAGAATTCTATGAGAAATTAGCATTGAGATAGCCATTTTATTGGTTTGACTCATTAGTAGTTATGTATATATTTTGTATTTATAACTTTATCTGGATGGGAAAAGAAGCATTTCAATAGTTGCTCATGCTTTGGAAATGAAGAGTATAGCAGTCATCTTTGAATACACATGACAATGGATAGTACTTACTAGACTCAGCTCATTTGCTTTCTTTTTTTTTTTTAAGATTTATTTATTTATTTAAGAGGTAGCATTACAGAGAGACAGAAGGAGAAACAGAGAGAGAAAGGGAGAAAGAGAGAGAGAACAATCTTCCATCCTCGGGTTTACTCTCCAAATGACTACAATGATCAGGGCTGGGCCAGGCCAAAGCCAAGAGCCAGGAGCTTCCTCTGGTTATCCTACATAGATGCAGGGACCTAAGCACTGTGGCCATCTTCTGCTGCCCTCCCAGGTACAACATCAGGGAGCTGGTTCAGAAGCAGAGCAGCCAGAACTTAAACCGGCACCCATATGGGATGCCAGAGCTGCAGGCTGTGGCTTTAACTGCTGAGCCACAGTGTTGGAACCCGGCTCATTAGCTTTCAAGAAATAAATTACATCTTAGGAGAGTGTTTAAGTCTTGTCTCTCATAAAATTTACATACTCCTTATACATTACACAAAAATCCATTCAAGATAGATCACAGACCTAAATCTACAACCCAATACCATCAAATTACTAGAGAACATTGGGGAAACTCTGTAAGACATCGGCCTAGGCAAAGACTTCTCTGATAAGACCCCAGAAGACAGGCAATCAAAGCCAAAGTTGATAAATGAGATTACATCAAGCTGAGAAGCTCTGCATTGCAAAAGAAATACTCAGCAAAGAGGCAACAGACAGAATGGTAGAAAAATATCTGCAATCTATGCAACTGATAAAGGATTAATATCCAGAACTTCTAAAGAGTTCAAAAAATTCAACAACAGCAAAACAAACAATCCAGTTAAGAAATGGGCAAAGGACTTGACATTTTTCAAGAGAGGAAATTCAAATGGCCAACAGACACTTGAAAAAAGTGCTCAGAATCAGTAGCCATCAGGGAAATGCGAATCAAAACCACAATAAGGTTTCTTCTCACCTCAGTTAGCATGGCTCTCATACAGAAATCAACAAGCAACAAATGCTGATGAGGATGTGGGGGAAAAGGCACCCTAATCCACTGTTGGTGGGAATGTAAGCTGGTAGAGCCATTGTGGAACACAATATGGAGATTCCTCAGAAATCTGAATATAGACCTGCCATATGATCCAGCCATCCCACACCTGGGAATTTACCCAAACCAAAAGAAATCAGCATATGAAACAGTTATCTGTACTGTCATGTTTACTGAAGTACAATTCACAATAGCTAAGATATGGAATCAACCCACATATCCATCAACTGTTGACTGGTTAAAAAAATGATGGTATATATATATATATATATATATATATATATATATATACTATGGAGTCTACACAATTGTTGACTGGATAAAGAAATTATGGTGTATATGTACACTACAGAGTACTTCTCAGCTGTAAAAAAAAATGAAATCCTGTCATTTTCATCAAGATGTATGCAATTGGAAACCATCATACTTTGTGAAATAAGCTGCCCTAAAAAGATACCATATGTTTTCCCTGATCTAACAGAGTACCTAAAATGTAATGTACTGGAGTGAAATAGACATTTTGAGATTCAATAATTGCCCTTGTCTCTTCTGTTGAGGAACAGTGGGTTTTTTTCTTCATACTATTTGTTGAACTCTTTTACTTAGTGTAGGGTTAACTTTGCAATCATCAAGTAAACTGATCTTTGTAAAAATTAAGAGTGGGAATGGGAGAAGAAAGAAGGGTTGGAGTGGAGGGGGAAGTATCACTATGTTCCTATATCTGCATATAACTTAAAATTTAAAATAAAAATCTTGTGTGCTCCTGATATAAAATGAATGTGTTTTGTACTCTTTTCCATCTTTTGTATTCTTCATTGCTGGTCACTTTGATTGTATTTGTGGAACTGAACAAAGCTTTCTTTGGAAATAATTATTTTTGTTTTTCAGATTTTTAAAATGTTACTAATAGAGGTATATTTTCCTTTAAACTGTTTTTGAAACATTTATTTCTAATACTAAATTTTTTATGGTTTTTCAATCATTCAATTCTATGAACACATAAGTCTTAAGCAAACCCTCAAATAAAGATAAATTTGTAAAGCTGGGCTGTCTTTTTAAAAGATTTTTACAGATTAATAAATAGTTCTCTTGATGATCACAAATATTTAAGTCTGCTTGGTAATATTCAGAAACATCACAGTAATGGTAATTTTCCCATTTAGTTTGCAGTCTTCAATAATGACTAGAAGTTACGTGCATGGGCCAGTGCCTTGGCTCACTTGACTAATCCTCCACTGCATCGCTGCACCCCGGGTTCTAGTCCCAGTTGGGGCAACAGATTCTGTCCCAGTTGCTCCTCTTCCAGTCCAGCTCTCTGCTGTGGCCCTGGAAGGCAGTGGAGGATGGCCCAAGTGCTTGGGCCCCTGCACCCGCATGGGAGACCAGGAGGAAGCACCTGGCTCCTGGCTTTGGATCGGCACAGCGCGCCAGCCGTAGCAGCCATTTTGGGGGGTGAACCAACGGAAAAGGAAGACCTTTCTCTCTGTCTCTTACTGTCTAACTCTGCCTGTACTACTAGTAGTAGTAGTAGAAGAAGAAGAAGAAGAAGAAGAAGAAAAGAAGAAGGAGGAGGAGGAGGAGGAGGAAGTGGAGGAGGAGGAGGAGGAGAAGTTACTTCCATAAACTTGCATAAAATTACAAGTGAGCCTCGGGCATTGGCCCTCTTTCTCTATTTTTTTTTTAAAGATTATTTATTTGAAAGGTAGAGTTACAGAGTGAGGGAGAAACAGAGTGGGAGAGATCTTCCATCTGCTAGTTTACTACCCAGATGGCCACAACAACCAGGGCTGGGCCAGGCTGAAGCCAGGAGCCTGGAACTCCATCTGAGTCTCTCACATGGGCACAGGAACCCAAGGACTTGGACCATCTTCTGCTGCTTTCTCAGGTGCATTATCTGGGAAATGGATCAGAAGTGAAGCATGTGGGACTTGAACCAGCACCCATATGGGAACTCGGCATCAGCAGGCAGTGGTATAACCTGCTGCACCACAATACCAGCCTCAGGAAAGATTTCTAAAACTTCAGTCATAGAAAATTATAAGAGGTAGGGCCAGTGCTGTGGCTCACTTGGCTAATCCTCCACCTGCGGCACCAGCATCCCATATGGGCACCGAGTTCTAGTCCCAGTTGCTTCTCTTCCAATCCAGCTCTATGCTGTGGCCCGGCAGGGCAGTGGAGGATGGCCCAGGTGGTTAGGCTCCTGTACCCGTATGGGAGATCAGGAAGGGGCACCTGGCTCCTGGCTTCGGATCGATGCAGCATGCTGGCCGTAGTGACTATTTGGGGAGTGAACCAATGGAAGGAAGACCTTTCTCTCTGTCTCTCTCTCTCACTGTCTATAACTCTATCTGTCAAATAAAAAAAAAAAAAGAAAATTATGAGAGTGAGTAGGTGGACAGGCACACTCTGCAGTTATATCCAGAAAAAAAAATCCCAAATAAATTCCCATTTTTATCTTTTATGGATTACATTATTCAAAAGGAGAAAAAAATGAAGGAGAAATTGTATTACCCAGGGAAGAGATGGAATAATCCAAAAGAGGTATGTTGGAAGGTACTGAAAAGATAAAATTAGGTAGAAAGATAGAAACAGGATCTACAGTTGAAAGAAGATACTTATGGACTACCTGGGATGTGGCTTGACGTGGTTTGATTGAGTGTCCTCTCCAAAATGCACATTCAAACATAATCCCCATTGAGGTGGTATTAAAGATGGAGTCTTTTTTGAAATTGGCTAAGTAATGACGGCTCTTCTTAAATACAGGAAAGCCTATAAAGGGGCTGGAGGAAAATATCTTAGATTCTTTTTGCCCTTCCATCCCTTCTGCCATCCATGTGAGGTGTTGAATGTGTCATCCTAGTCACTTTACCAGCTTCATTCATTAAAACGAGTAGAAAGAGATGATGATTTATTTCCAGATGACAATTGTCTTCCAATGTAAAAAGTAATGAAATTTCAAATGTGTATGGTCATTTTCATACACAGAGCTTTGCAAAGATTATCATTTTTATCCACTTATCAGCAATCCCATGAAACTGAAATTTTAACACAGATTTGACATAGACTGGGAAATGGAACATCAAGGCAGCTTTAAGAGATTTTCCCAAGGTTAGCCATCTAGTGAGGGGAGAAAGTAGAAACTCAACTTTATTGTTATGATAAAGTCCAGGGTACAATGAAGGTAGCATCTGCATTCCCAAAATTATCTGTTCATGTATATTACATGATTCTAAATATGAAATTTTGGAGCCTAACTTGCCATCTACTTTGTGAAAACTCAGATCCCATATTTTAATTGTTCCATTTCTTCTCAGGTCATGAATATTAACTCAGGCAGACAGTACACAAATCAACCTAATGACTGTTAATAAATGCTGGCATTATGCCTTCTGTGAAAAAATTACTTATTTCTTCCAATGTTTTAATCAGTGGCTTTGCTATTGTTTGGCACTGAGCACCTCTTGCCAAGTGACCAAATGACACCCAAGAACAAGATAATTTCCCACAGCCTATCTAGAACACGCCATGATGGTCATCAGCTTTCAGGTTTGAATCAAGAATTTGGTCTCAGAAATAATATTTTCCAGTGTATAGTAAGTGTTCATTTATACATTGTTTTCACCTGTACTGGATCCTCAAAACCAGAATCTTCCTAGTTTGATATTGTAATTGTCTTCATGTAGCAACTGAAAATCACAGCTCCATTCTGTGAGGTTGAGTGATTTGCTAAGGACCTCTGATGACAAGCCTATTGCTCTTTCCACTTGTTTAGGCCTCCTTTTCAGTAAATTAATAATCAAGAAAAACTGAATATCCAGACTAGTAATTTGACTCTCCCTGATATTTTATTTTATGCTCAACTTTAAAAATTATTATTTCCATTATAAAAGTAATCCATAATTACTATAAAGTCTTTAAATAGATAAAAGGTTTTAAAAATCATCCTCATTCACACTACCAAATAACTGTTATAACACTTTGTTAACCTACCAATTAATGCCCTCATATAGTATGTTTTTAACATAATTATAATTACAAGTATCCTTGTGGGGCCGGCGTTGTAGCATAATGTGTAAAGACACTGCCTGCAACACTGGCATCTCATAGGGGTGCCAGTTCATGTCCCGGTTAATACAGCTCTTCTGCTTGGGAAAAGCAGCAGAAGATGGTCTATGTGCTTGGGTGTCTGCCATCCATATAGGATACCCAGAAGAGGCTTCTGGTTCCTCACTCCTGGCTGAGGCCTGGCCCAGTCCTGGCCACCGTGGCCATCTGAAAAGTGAACCAGCATATGGAAGATCTCTGTCTCTCCCTTTCTCTATAGCTCTTTCAAATACATAAATAACTCTTTTTTTAAAAAATTATACAGTATCCTATTTCACTTGAATTTATGTTTATTTCCTATGTTATTAAAAACTTACTGTTGGGGCCAGTGCTATGGCATAGTGGGTAAAGTCACCATTTGCAGTGCCAGCATCCCATTTGGACATCAGTTTGAGACCCAGCTGCTCCGCTTCCAATCCAGCTGTCTGCTATGGCCTGGGAAAACAGTAAGAGCTGCAAGTCTTTGGGCCCCTCTACCCATGTGGGAGACCTGAAGGAAGCTCCTGGTTCCTGGCTTTGGATCAGCACAGTATTGGCCATTGCGGCTAACTGGGAAGTGAACCAGTGGATGGAAGATCTCTCTCTCTCTCTCTCTCTCTGCTTCTCCTCTCTCTGTAATTCTTTCAAATAAATAAATAAATCTTTTTTAAAAAAAACTTACTGTTGAAAAGATTTTTAATAATTGGTTAAGATCCTATCATGGGGAGCCAACACTGTGGTGTAGTGGGTAAAGCCACCGCCTGCAGCACCAGCATCCCATATGGGCACCAGTTCAATTCCTGGCTGCTCCCTTCTGATCTGGCTCCCTATTAATGTGTCTAGGAAGGCAGCAGAAAATGGCCCAAGCACTTGGGCCCCTGTACCCACATAGGAGATCTGAAAGAAGCTCCTGGCTCCTGGCATTGGCCTGGTTCAGGCCTGGTTGTTGCAGTCATTTAGGAGGTGAACAAATGGGATGGAAGATCTCTCTCTCTCTCTCTCTCTCTCTCTTTCTATTTCTCTCTCTCTCTCTCTATTTCTCTCTCTCTCTCTTTCTGCCTCTCTTTCTCTCTGTAACTCTGCATTTCAAATAAATAAATAAGTATTTTTAAAAAGTTCTACCATGTACTTAAGAAATTATTGTGGTTACGATTTTTTTTCAATCACATGTGCATAGCTTTCCCTATTATCAACATCCCTCCCCAGAGTGCTTCATTTGTTAATAATCGATGAGCCTACATTGATACATTATAGGAGAATTACAAAGAAATGATTTTTAGTGTCATGATTTAATGTTATTTGATTCTGTGTCAGTATGCCAACTAGAGTAATCTCTCATACTACATTTGAGAAGTTGGTCTAATACAAATTGGGTGCTTTACTGGAGTTGAATGGGTATTACTGCAAGTGAGAGGGACAGTCATGGGTCTCCAAGAGGCCCATTCCAGCCTTGTTATATTGAGGATCAATCTCATTGATCAACTTCAGGTCAATACTTGCCATCATTTGGACATATTTGTGATTTGTGTTTATGTCTGTTCATTGAGCTTGCTCGTTATTCTTTATCCAGTGTCACAGGCAGTGACCTAACCCACTATGCCACAATGCCAGACCACAGACTCAGTTTCCAATGCTTTTTTGTCTTCTTGAAAGTTAATGTTGTGGCCGGCACTGTGGTGTAGTGGGCTAAGCCTCTGCCTGCAACACTGGCATCCCAATTGGGTGCCAATTCGTGTCCCAGCTGCTTCTCTCTATTTTTTTTTTAAGATTTATTTTATTTTACTTGAAAGACAAAGTTACAGAAAGAGATAGAGATGGAGAGAGAGGTCTTCCATCCGCTGGTTCACTCCCCAAAAGACCATAATGGCTAGAGCTGCACTGATCTGAAGCCAAGAGCCAAGAACTTCTCCAGGTCTCCCACATGGGTGCAGGATTCCAAGGACTTGGGCCATCTTCCACTGCTATCCCAGGCCATAACAGAGAGCTGGATTGGAAAAGGAGCAGCCGGGACGAGAAACAACACCCATTTTGGATGCTGGCACTTCAGGCCACGGCTTTAACCCACTGCACCTCAGCACCAGCCCCAGCAGTTGCTTCTCTTCCAATCAAGCTTTCTGCTCATGACCTAGCAAAGAAGTTGAAAACATTAAGCAAATTGGATATAGAAAGAACGTTCTGGCTGGCGCTGTGGCTCAACAGGCTAATCCTTCACCTGCGGCACCAGCACACCGGCTTCTAGTCCCAGTCGGGGCACCGGATTCTGTCCCGGTTGCTCCTCTTCCAGTCCAGCTCTCTGCTATGGCCCGGGAGTGCAGTGGAGGATGACCCAAGTGCTTGGGCCCTGCCCCACATGGGAGACCAGGAGAAGCACCTGGCTCCTGGCTTCAGATCAGCGCAATGCGCCAGCTGCAGCACGCCAGTCGTGGCCATTGGGAGGTGAACCAACAGAAAAGGGAGATCTTTATCTCTGTCTCTCTCTCTCACTGTCTACTCTTCCTGTCAAAAAAAATAATAATAAATAAATAAATAAAAGAACGTTCCTCAACACAATCAAGGCAATTTATGACAAACCCAAGGCCAGTATCCTATTGATTCGAAAAAAGTTGGAAGCATTCCCACTAAGATCCAGACCAGACAAGGATGCCCACTCTCACCATGCTATTCAATATTATACTCAAAGTTTTAGCCAGAGCCGTTAGACAAGAAAAAGAAATCAAAGGGCTACAAATTGGAAAGGAGGAAATCAAACTATCTCTATTTGCAGACGACATGATTCTATTTATATAGGGGATCCAAACGACCCCACTGAGAGACTGTTAGAACTCATAAAAGAGTTTGGTAAAGTGGCAAGATATAAAATTAACAAACAAAAAATCAATAGCCTTTGTATACACAGACAATGCCACAGCTGAGAAAAAACTTCTAAGATCAAGCCCATTCACAATAGCTACCAAAAAGTTAAATACCTTGAAATAAATTTAACTGAGAATGTCAAATATCTCTCAATTGAAGTTACAAAACATTAAAGAAGAAATGGAAGACAAAAAAAAGAAACATCTCCCATATTCATGAATTGGAATAATCAATATCATTAAAATGTCCATACCACCAAAAGCAATTTACAGATTCAATGCGATCCCATCAAAATACTAACCACATTCTTCTCAGATCTACAAAAAATGATGTTAAAATTCATTTGGAAACACAAGAGACCCTGAATACCTAAGCAATCTTACACAATAAAAACAAAGCCAGGCCGGCGCCGTGGCTCAACAGGCTAATCCTCCGCCTTGCGGCGCCGGCACACCGGGTTCTAGTCCCGGTTGGGGCGCCGGATTCTGTCCCGGTTGCCCCTCTTCCAGGCCAGCCCTCTGCTGTGGCCCAGGAGTGCAGTGGAGGATGGCCCAGGTGCTTGGGCCCTGCACCCCATGGGAGACCAGGGAAAAGCACCTAGCACCTGGCTCCTGCCATCGGATGAGCGCAGTGCGCCGGCCGCAGCGCGCCGGCCGCGGCAGCCATTGGAGGGTGAACCAACGGCAAAGGAAGACCTTTCTCTCTGTCTCTCTCTCTCACTGTCCACTCTGCCTGTCAAAAAAAAAAAAAAAAACAAAGCCAGAGACATTATGATACCAGACTTCAATATCTACAACAGGGCAGTTATCATCAAAACAGCCTGGTACTGGCACAAAAACAAATGTGTAGACTAATGGAATAGAATAGAAACTCCAGAAATCAATCCATGCATTTACAACCAACTTATCTTTGACAAAGGAGCTGAAATCAATCCCTGGAGCAAAGTCAGTCTCTTCCACAAATGATCCTGAGAAAACTGGATCTCTGCATGCAGAAGTATGAAACAAGACCCCTACCTTACACCTTACACAAAAATCCATTCCAAGTGGATCAAAGACCTAAATCTACAACTCAATACCATTAAATTACTAGAAAACATTGGGGAAACTGTCCAAGACATTGACATAGGCAAAAGTCTTGAGAAAGACCCCAGAAGCACAGGCAATCAAAGTCAAAATTGACAAATGGGATTACATCAAGCTGATAAGCTACCACACTGCAAATGAAACACTCAGCAAAATGAAGAGGCAATAGACAGAATGAGAAAAAATATTTGCAATCTACACAACTGATAAAGAATTAATATCCAGAACCTATAAAGAGCTCAAGAAATTCAACAACAACAAAACAAATAATCCAGTTAAGAAATGGGCAAAAGACTTGAACAGGCATTTTTCAAGAGAGGAATTTTAAATGGCCAACAGACACTCAAAGACTGTTCAGAATCACTAGCCATCAGGGAAATGCAAATCAAAAGCACAATGAAGTTTCATCTCACCCCAGTTAGCATGGCTCTCACGCAGATATCAGCAAGCAACAAATGCTGATAAGGATGTGGGAGAAAAGGTATCCTAATCCATTCTTGGTGGGAATGTAAACTGGTGCAGCCACTCTGGAAGACAGAACCTTTGAAATCTGATTATAGAACTACCATATGACCTAGCAATTCCACTCCTGGGGATTTACCCAAAAGAAATGAAATTAGTGAAAGAGTTATCTGTACCCCCATATTCATTGCAACTCAATTCACAGTAGTTAAGATATGGAATCAACCCAAATGTCTACCAACCGATGTCTGGATAAAGAAATTATGGTATATATACACTATGGAATACAACTCAGCTATTAAAAAAATAAAATCCTGTCTGTTACAATAAAATGTAAGCAACTTGAAACCATTATATTTAGTGAAATAAGCCAGTCCCCAAAAGACAGAGACCATACGTTTTCCTAGATCCAGGGTAACTAATATAATACCTAAAATGTAATGTATTGGAGTAAAATGGAACTTTTGAGATTTGCTGATTCTTTACAACCCTTGCTTCTACTGTTAAGGAACAGTGTTTTTTCTTCATACTCTTTGTTGAACTCTTTACTTAGTGAAGGGTTAATCTTATGAGTATCAAGTATAGTGAAAATAGATCTTTATAAAAATTAAGAGTGGGAATAGGAGAGGGAAGAGGAAGAAGGGTTGAAACATGGATGGGAGGGAGGGTCGGGTAGGAAGTACCACTATGTTCCTAAATCTGTGTATATGAAATACATGAAACTTGCATACCTTAAATAAAATTTTAAAATGTAATAATATCAAAGAAAAACTTTCAGAGACGCATACAAATTATGTGTATTTATGGGGTATCTACCATATGATGTTTCAATACATGTATATAACATATAATATTCAGCCAGGGTAAAAAATATATATAAATATATCCTCAAACATTTATACATCTTTATTGTGAAAACATTCAAAATTCTATCTTTTAGCTTTTTCCAGAGAAATATACAATATGTCAACATTATCTATAGACATCCTTACTGTGTAACAGAACCCCAAAACCTCTTACTCCTATCTAATGGTAACTTAGTACTCATTAATCAACCTTTCTCCATCCTTCCCAATCCCTTGCCTCCACAGCCTCTAGTAACTACTATTATACTTAAGGTAATAGGCATGTTTACCCTGGCTAGACATTATACAGCACATGCGTATACAGAAACATCACAGGGTATTCCAAAAATATGCACAAATTTAATGTGTGCATTGAAAATAAAGTGTAATGGGGCTGGCGCTGTGGTGCAGTAGGCTAAAGTCTCTGCCTGTGGTGCTGGCATCCCATATGGGCACTAGTTCATGTCCCCACTGCTCCTCTTCCAATCTATCTCTGCTATGGCCTGGAAAAGCAGTGGAAGATGGCCCAAGAGCTTGCGCCCCTGCACCCATGTGGGAGACCAGGAAGAAGCTCCTGGCTCCAAATCAGCCCAACTCTGCCCATTGCAACCATCTGCTGAGTGAATCAGTGGATGGAAGACCTTTCTCTCTGTCTCTCCCTCTCTCTGTAATTAGTTAAAAAAAAAAAAAGAGAGAAATGTAGGTCAGCGCCACGGCTCAATAGGCTAATCCTCCGCCTGTGGTGCTGGCACCCCAGGTTCTAGTGGCAGTTGGGGTGCCAGTTCTGTCCCGGTTGCTCCTCTTCCAGTCCAGCTCTCTCCTGTGGCCCAGGAGTGCAGTGAGAATGGCCCAAGTGCTTGGGCCCTGCACCCGCATGGGAGACCAGGAGAAGCAACTGGCTCCTGGCTTCGGATCAGCACAATGCACCAGCTGCAGCACGCCAGTCGCAGCCATTGGAGGGTGAACCATCAGAAAAGGGAGATCTTTATCTCTGTCTCTCTCTCACTCTCCACTCTGCCTGTCAACAAAAAGAAAAAAAAAAGAAAAATGTAAATGAAAGAAAAAAATCCTTCCATATGAAACAATTTGGTTGAAGCCAGCCATGGAAAGAGAAATCCTGCATAGCACCACTTATATAAAATACTCAAATTCACAGAAACAAAGAACAGAATCATGGTTAACAGGACAGGAGCAACAGAGAGATGGGGAGCTGCTAATCAACAGGTATATAAACTTTCATTAATGTGGGATGAATAAGCTCCAGAGATTTGTTGTACAACAAATGATACTGTGTTTTATATCTAGAGATCTGTTGAGAAGGTAAATATCATGGCTTTTAAAAAATAAATACCCAAAATAAAGTTATTTTCATACACAAAGCAAGAAAATATCTCTGAACCATTAATTCCAGTGTTAACAAATTGGCACCTTTTTTTAGCTGTATGTAGAAATCTGTTTACAGTTGTTACTTGTGTTCTCCTTATTAGAATTAACTCAATAGAAATTCAACTTCGCTTTTTAGTCTGATGATTATGCCTCAAGTTCACACATTTTCATTTGAGAATTATTATATCATGCCCACACATATTTCCCTCAAGGTCATAACTTCATTTAATAAGGCTCAGAATAATGAATCTAGGAGGTGGATAATTATTGAGTTGAAGCCTTGGTCTCCTGACAAATTCCTTGCTCCAATGTCAATATTCAGAACTTCAGTTTCAATTTCTGGTTGCTGTCCAAGTTTTCAAACCAATTGCTTCTATTGTTTCCTGTTTTTTAATACCAATGGCCACTAAATATTCCCTTTACCAGTTTCATTCACTAAGATGAGTTGAAAAAGGCAATGCTCTTTGAACAACCAGTAATAACCAATCAAATGTGCACAGTAATTTTCATATATAAAGCTCTTCAATGAGGACCACTTTTATCCTTTAACAGCATCCCTATGAAGCTGTCATTTTGATCCACATTTGATAAAGTTTGGGAAATGATGAAGGGATTTGTTCAAAGTTATCCAGTTAATGAGAGGAGGAAGTAGAACTTCAACTCCTATTATGATAAAGTCCAGGTCACACTGAAAGCAACAACATACAAGTTCCCAAAATAATTTGTATCTATTATATGGTTCTAAATATGAAATTCCATGATCTGCTTTGCCATCTGCTTATGAAAACTCAAATCCCACATTTTAATTGGTCCATTTTCCCTCAGTAGACTTAAACAAAGAACATAGTTATCAACCCAGGGAGACAGTAAGCAAATCAACCTGACAATAAATGCTGGCATTATGCCTTCTATCGAAAATAAATTATTTTTTCCAAAGTTTTATATTGGTCATTTGCCATTTACTGCTTGTCATAGATAGAGGACCTTTCAAGATAATGATCTGATTTCCTTATTTTTGGAAAAAAGAAAGAAAAAGTAAGGAGGACTCTTATAAAGTCACAAGACTAGGGCTGGCTTTGTGGCACAGCACGTAAACCTGTTGCTGCAACTGTGGCATCTCATATAGGGTTCTTGTCCCAGCTGCTCCACTTGGACTCTAATTCCCTGCCACTGGCCTGGGGAAAGCAGTGGAAGATGGACGATGGCTCAAGTACTTGAAACATACAGCCTACCAAGACTAAATCACAAGAAAACAGAAACACTTATGTAGAGGCTGGTGTTGTGGTGTAACCAGTAAAGCCTCCGTCCGTGACTGGCATCCCATATGAGTGCTGCTTAGTGTCTCAGCTGCTGCACTTCCCATCCAGCAATTAAAAATGAAACCTGGTCATTTGCAACAAAATGGATGAAAATGCAAAGCATCATACTAGTGAAATAAGCCAATCCCAAAGGGACAAACACCATATGTTTTCCCTGACCTGTGATAACTAATAGAGCACCTAAAAGGCAATCTGTAGAAGTGAATTTGACATTTTGAGAAGCAACGACTTGAACAGCCCTTGTCTTTACTGTAGAGGAACAATTTTTTTTTCATACCATTTGTTGAACTCTTTACTTAACATAGAGATAATCATATGTATATAAAGTTAATTGAAAATGTTTTTTAGTAAAAAGAGTAGGAATGAGAGAGAGGAGGAAGGGGCTGAGAAAGCAGGTGGGAGGGCTGCACATGGGAAGAGTCACCATGTTCCTAAAGTTGTAATTGTGAAATGTATGAAGTTTGTAACAGTAAAACTGTATAGCTCTACATACATTCCTATGGATTTATTTCTAAGGGTACAGTTTAAAAACTTGCCATGGGACTCCAAGTCCCATTAAGCTCGGTGGTAAAAATAGCATTTTAAGTGTTAAAGTGAGCATATGGATAGGATTGAGTTTTTAAAGTGATCATAAAAATAGGATTAAGTGTTTGGTAATAATAATAGATAGAATTAAAAAAGAGCAAATGCTCCAACATGGGAAGCACTCCATACAGCAGACTCATAGAATGACAATTGCTTTAAGTAGCACTCTGACTTCAGAATCAGCCCTTACAGCATTCTGATCTGGCTGAAAAGCCCACGAGAGCATTCCAGGCATGGAAAGCCAAGACACTGTGGCAAAAAGTGTCCTACATTAAGGACCTCTGTGAGTGAGACCCCAGTGGAAAGAAGTGGCCATCAAAGAAGGATGTACTTTTCTCTGAAGGGAGGAGAGAACTTCTAATTTGCTTATGGCCTAATACTAAAGGAGTTTGTGGATTCAAAAGGCTTCCATAGCCTAGTCAGCTCATGTCAAGAGCCTTGGGTGATCACTGACGTCATACATAAGAGTGTTAATTGTTAAATTAACAACAGGAGTTGCTGTGCACTAACTTCCCATACAGGACCTTTGCCTTCAGAGAGTTGTATTATGAGAGTTAATAGTAAAACTTGCTCTCAAGATTTACTTCACTTTAGTGTATTAATGTCTCATAAGCTATAGTTATGTTGAAGTGCTTGCAAAAGGTTTGTATCATTCTTGGGTTCTTCTTCAAAGTAAATTAAATTTCTCAAAAAATGCTTAAAAATAAATTAAACCTCAGAAAGGTTTACTTTTATTGAAAAAATGTAATATCCCATATATCAGATAATTTGATGCCAATAAATATTATCAGTCATAGATTCAGGATTATTATGACTTCACAATGGATGGCCAGTAGATTATTGTTAGGTAATGTGTACGTTCAGATGTCCAGAATTATCAATTTAGATGGTTCTTGAAAAACAAAATAAAATCAAGGTCCAGAGCTCAATTCCCACATGGCACAAATTAATTTTGCTTTTATTCATGGCAAGAGACTTCATTTAAAAAAATTATGTATTCATTTCAAAGAGTTACACAGAGAAAGGAAGAGGCAGAGAGAGAGAGATCATCTACCTGCTGGTTCACTTCCCAGATGGCTTCACTGGTCATGCTTAACCCAGGCCAAAATCAGGAGTCAAGAACTTCTTCCAGATTTCCCATGTGGATAGCAGGGACCCAAATACTTGGGCCATCTTCCACTCCTTTCTGAAGCACATTAGCAGGGAACTGGATTGGAAGTGGAACAGCTGAGTCTTGAACCAATGCCTATATGAGATGCCAGTGTGGAAGGCAGTGCCTTTACTGCTACATACAATGCCAGCCCCAACGCTTCATTTTCTTTTTTCTCAGAAATCTTTTATTTAAGGTATACAAACTTCATGTGTTTCATAAATACAACTTTAGTAACATAGTGATTCTTCCCACTGTATCCACCTTCCCATCCTTCTTCCTCCCCCCCTCTAATTCCCATTTTTATTTTTTACTAAGTGCTATTTTTTAAAAGATTTATTTATTTGAAACACAGATTTACAGAGAGGCAGAAACAGAGCAAGACAGAGAGAGTGAGAGTGAGAGAGAGGTCTTTCATCCACTGGTTCATTCCCCAAATGGCTGCAATGACCAGAGCTGTGCCAATCTGAAGACAGGATCCAGGAGCTTTTTCCAGGTCTCCCACATGGGTTTTGGGGCTCAAGGACTTGGGCCATCTTCTGCTGCCTTCCCAGGCCATAGCAGAGAGCTGGATTGGAAGTGGAGCAGCTGGGAATTGAACCAGCACCCATATGGGATGTTCTCACCTCAGGCAGTGGTTTTACCCACTATGCCACAGCAATGGCCCCATTCTATTTTCAATTAACTTAGTACACATAAGATTAACTCTGTACTAACTTGACCAAATCTCCTGCATATGTGAGCTGATAACACAAGAACAGAGGATCATTCAACTGTATCTAGCTTGGTAAAGTAATAGGATATAAAGTCAATACACAAAAATCAACAGCCTTTGATACACAGGCAATGCTACGACTGAAAAAGAACTTTTTTTTTTTTAACTTTTATTTAGGATATAAATTTCCAAGGTACGACTTATGGATTACAATGGCTTTCCCCCCATATTTTCCCTCTCCCCCCGCAACCCTCCCCCCTTGCCCGCTACCTCCACCCTTTCGTTCACATCCAGATTCATTTTCAATTCTCTTTGTATACATGTGATCAATTTAGCATGTGTTAAGTAATGAATTCGTCCCTTTGCCCTCATATAGTAACACAAAGTGAAATATACTCTTTGAGTTCTCGTTTTAGCATTGAGTCACATTGTACAGCACATTAAGGACAGAGATCCTACATGAAATATATATATATATATATATATATATATTTGAAACTGATTAATTTTTTTGATGCAGTTTCCAATGTAACACTGAGTTTTTCTTTTCTTTTTTTTTTTCTTTTCGATTATCTTTATATAGAGAAGATCGGTTCAGTATGTATTAAGTAAAAATTTTCATCAGTTTGCATCTACACAGAAACACAAAGTGTAAAAATACTGTTTCGGCACTAGTTACAGCGTTACTTCACATTAGATAACATATTAAGGACAGATCCCACATGGGATATAGGTACACAGTGACTCCTGGTGTTGATTTTAACAATTTGACACTCTTATTTATGGCGTCAGGAATCTCCCTAGGCTCTAGTCATGAGTTGCTGAGGCTATGGAAGCCTTTAGGGTTCGCCGATTTTGATTCTATTCCGACAGGGTCACAGTCAAAGTGGAGGTCCCTTCCTCCCTTCGGAGAAAGGTACCTTCTTCTTTGGTAGCCCCGTTCCTTCCACTGGGATCTCACTCACTGAGGTCTTCCCTTTAGGTCTTCTTTTTTTCCTTTTTCAGAGTGTCTTGGCTTTCCATGCCTAAAATACTCTTATGGACTCTTGAGCCAGATCTGAGTGCCTTAAGGGCTGATTCTGAGGCCAGAGTGTTATTTAGGACATCTGTCATTCTATGAGTCTTCTGTGACTCTGCTTCCCATGTTGGATCATTCTCTCCCTTTCTGGTCCTATCTGTTTATACTGGTAGAAACTAGTCTTGTTTGTGTATTCCCTTTGACTCTTAGCCCTTTCAGTGTGATCAGTTGTGAACTAAAATTGTTTACTTGGGCCGTTGAGATGGCATTGGTATATGCCATCTTGATGGGGTTGTATTGGGATCCCCTGGCCCGTTTCTAACTCCATCATTTGGTGCAAGTCCAATTGAGTTTGTCTCAAATTGTACCTATCTTCCCTTTCTTTTTCCCTCTCTCAAAGTTGACTGGAATCACTTTTCAGTTAAACTTTAAACACCTAAGGCTAATTGTGTGTTAGTTGCAGAGTTCAACCATTAGTACTATCACAAAAACAGGCATCAAAGAGAGATACTAAGATGGGTAAAGATTTACATTGTACATCAACAGTCCAGACAAGAGCTGATCAAGTCTTATTTTCTCATAGTGTTCATTTCATTTCAACAGGTTTCCCTTTTGGTGTTGAGTTAGTCGTCTCCAATCAGGGAAAACAGATGGTATTTGTCTCTTTGGGACTGGCTTAGTTCACTCAGCATTATGTTTTCTAGATTCCTCCATTTTGTCACAAATGACAGGATTTCATTGTTTTTGACTGCTGTATAGTATTCTGTAGAGTACATATCCCATAATTTCCTAATCCAGTCTACTATTGATGGGCATTTGGGTTGGTTCCAGGTCTTAGCTATTGTGAATTGGACTGCAATAAACATTAGTGTGTAGACGGCTTTTTTGTTTGCCAGTTTAATTTCTTTTGGGTAAATTCCAAGGAGTGGGATGGCTGGGTTGTATGGTAGGGTTATATTCATGTTTCTGAGGAATCTCCAGACTGACTTCCATAGTGATTTAACCAGTTTGCATTCCCACCAACAGTGGGTGAGTGTCCCTTTTTCCCCACATCCTCTTCAGCATCTATTATTGGTAGATTTCTGAATGTAAGCCATTCTCCCCGGGGTGAGGTGAAACCTCATTGTGGTCTTGATTTGCATTTCCCTGATTGCAAGTGATCTTGAACGTTTTCTCACGTGTCTGTTGGCCGTTTGGATTTCCTCTTTGGAGAAATGTCTATTGAGGTCCTTGGCCCATCTCTTAAGTGGGTTGTTTGTTTTGATGTTGTGGCGTTTCTTGATTTCTTTGTATATTCTGGTTATCAGCCCTTTATCTGTTGCGTAGTTTGCAAATATTTTTTCCCATTCTGAAGGTTGCCTATTCACTTTCCTGACTGTTTCTTTTGCAGTACAGAAACTTCTCAATTTGATGCAGTCCCAGTAGTTAATTTTGGTTTTGAGTGCCTGTGCCTTTGGGGTATTTTCCAAGAAGTCTTTGCCAGTACCTATATCTTGCAGGGTTTCTCCTATGCTCTCTAATAATTTGATGGTGTTGGGTCGTAGGTTTAGGGTTTTAATCCATGTTGAGTGAATTTTTGTGTAAGGTGTAAGGTAGGGATCTTGCTTCATGTTTCTGCACGTGGAAATCCAGTTTTCCCAGCACCATTTATTAAATAGACTGTCTTTACTCCAGGGGTTGGTTTTGGATCCTTGATCAAATATAAGTTGGCTGTAGATGTTTGGATTGATTTCTGGTGTTTCTATTCTGTTCCATTGGTCTATCCATCTGTTTCTGTACCAGTACCATGCTGTTTTGATAACAACTGCCTTGTAGTATGTCCTGAAATCTGGTATTGTGATGCCTCCGGCTTTGTTTTTGTTGTACAAGATTGCTTTAGCTATTCGAGGTCTCTTATTTCTCCATATGAATTTCAGCATCATTTTTTCCAGATCTGAGAAGAATGCCTTTGGTATCTTGATTGGGATTGCATTGAACCTGTAAATTGCTTTTGGGAGAATGGACATTTTGATGATATTGATTCTTCCAATCCATGTGCATGGAAGATTTTTCCATTTTTTGGTATCCTCTTCTATTTCTTTCCTTAAGGTTTTGTAATTTTCATCATAGAGATCTTTAACATCCTTAGTTAGGTTTATTCCAAGGTATTTGATTGTTTTTGAAGCTATTGTGAATGGGGTTGATCTTAGAAGTTCTTCCTCAGCCGTAACATTGCTTGTGTATACAAAGGCTGTTGATTTTTGTGCATTGATTTTATATCCTGCTACTTTGCCAAACTCTTCTATGAGTTCCAATAGTCTCTTAGTAGAGTTCTTTGGATCCCCTAAATAAAGTATCATATCATCTGCAAAGAGGGATAGTTTGAGTTCTTCTTTCCCTATTTGTATCCCTTTAATTTCTTTTTCTTGCCTAATAGCTCTGGCTAAGACTTCCAGCACTATGTTGAATAGCAGTGGTGAGAGTGGGCATCCCTGTCTGGTGCCCGATCTCAGTGGAAATGCTTCCAGCTTTTCCCCATTCAGTAGGATACTGGCTGTAGGTTTTTCATAAATTGCTTTGATTATATTGAGGAATGCTCCTTCTATACCCAGTTTCTTTAGGATTTTCATCATGAAAGGGTGTTGTATTTTGTCAAATGCTTTCTCTGCATCTAGTGAGATGATCATATGGTTTTTCTTCTGCTGTCTGTTAATGTGGTGTATCACGTTGATTGTTTTGCGCACATTGAACCATTCCTGCATACCAGGGATAAATCCCACTTGGTCTGGGTGGATGATCTTTCTGATGTGTTGTTGGATTCTATTGGCCAAGATTTTATTGAGGATTTTTGCATCTATGTTCATCAGGGATATTGGTCTGTAATTCTCTTTCAATGCTGCATCTTTTTCTGGCTTAGGAATTAAAGTGATGCTGGCTTCATAGAAGGAATTTGGGAGGATTCCCTCTTTTTAAATTGTTCTGAATAGTTTGAAAAGGATTGGAGTTAGTTGTTCTTTAAATGTCTGGTAGAATTCAGCAGTGAATCCATCTGGTCCTGGGCTTCTCTTTGTTGGGAGGGCCTTTATTACTGTTACAATTTCTATCTCAGTTATGGGTCTGTTTAGGTTTTCTATGTCTTCCTGGTTCAGTTTAGGTAGGTTGTATGTGTCCAGGAATCTATCCATTTCTGATAAGTTTCCCTGTTTGCTGGCATACAAGTCCTTGTAGTAATTTCTGATGATTCTTTTGATTTCTGTGATGTCTGTTGTTATGTTTCCTTTTTCATCTGTGATTTTATTGATTTGCGTCTTTTCTCTTCTTTTTTTTGTTAGCTGGGCCAATGGGGTGTCAATCTTGTTTATTTTTTCAAAAAACCAGCTCCTCGTTTGGCTGATTTTTTGTAATGTTTTTTTGGATTCAATCCTGTTGATTTCTTCTCTGATTTTAATTATTTCTTTTCTCCTACTAGCTTTGGGTTTGGTTTGCTGTTGGTTTTCTAGATCTTTGAGATGTACTGTGAGCTCATCTATTTGGTGCCTTTCCAGTTTCTTGATGTAGGCACCTATTGCTGTAAACATTCCTCTTAACACTGCTTTTGCTCTATCCCACAAATTTTGGTATGATGTGCTGTTATCCTCATTTACTTCCAGGAAATTTTTGATTTCTCTTTTAATTTCTTCTATGACCCATTGTTCGTTCAGGAGCATGTTGTTCAGTCTCCATGATTTTGCATGTGCTCTAGGGATTCCTGAGTTGCTAATTTCCAACTTCATTCCTTTATGGTCTGAGAAGTTGCATCGTATGATTCTAATTCTTTTGAATTTGCTGAGACTTGCTTTATGGCCTAGTATGTAGTCAATCCTAGAGAAGGTTCCATGTACTGCTGAGAAGAATGTAAATTGTTTCTCTGTAGGATGGAAAGTTCTGTAGATATCTGTTAGGTCCATTTGGGCTATGGTGTCATTTAAATCTACTGTATCCTTGTTGATCCTCTGTCTTGGCGATCTTTCTATCTCTGAGTGGAGTATTGAAGTCCCCCAGTACTATTGTGTTGGGGTCTAAGTCTCCCTTTAAGTCCCTTAGCAAATCTTTCAAGTAAACCGGCGCCTTGTAACTAGGTGCATATACATTGATAATTGTTATATCTTCCGGTTGAATGGATCCGTTAATCATTATATAGTGTCCCTCTTTGTCTCTCCTAATAGATTTTGTGGTAAAATTTATGTTATCTGATATTAAGATGGCTACGCCCGCTTTTTTTTGTTTCTGCTGGCGTGGTATATCTTTTTCCATCCTTTCACTTTCAGTTTGTATGGATCTTTGCTAGAGAGGTGTGTTTCTTGTAAACAGCAAATAGATGGATTTTTTTCTCTAATCCAGGCTTCAAGTCTGTTTCGTTTGATTGGGCAATTCAAACCGTTCACGTTCAATGTGACTATTCATAAGTAGGAATTTTGTCCTGCCATTTGCCAAAGATAGTTTCTTATATCTAGTTTGAGTTTCCTATGATCTTTTGCTGTGAGGTTTCCTTCCTTTAGCTTCTTTCAGATTGATGACCATGTTTCTGTGTTTCTGTGTGTAGTACATCCTTCAGGATCCTTTGTAAGGCTGGACGAGTGGCTACAAATTCTTTCAATTTTTGTTTGCTGTGAAAGGTCTTTAGTTCACCCTCAATCACAAATGAGAGCTTTGCAGGGTATAATATTCTGGGCTGACAGTTTTTCTCTCTTAGTACCTGGGCTATGTCTCGCCATTCCCTCCTAGCTTGCAGGGTTTCTGATGAGAAGTCAGCTGTGAGCCTAATTGGAGATCCTCTGAAAGTAATCTGACGTTTCTCTCTTGCGCATTTTAGGATCTTTTCTTTTTGTTTCACTGTGGTGAATTTTATTACAACATGTCGTGGTGAGGTTCTCTTTTGGTCATGCTTATTAGGGGTTCTATGGGCTTCCTGTACTAGGATTTCTCTGTCCTTCTCCAAACCTGGAAAGTTCTCTGCTAGTATCTCTCTAAAGATGCCTTCTAATCCTTTCTCTCTCTCCATGCCTTCAGGGATTCCTAGAACTCTAATGTTGGGTTTTTTAATAGTATCCTGTAGATTTCCAACAATATTTTTTAGATTTCTAATTTCCTCTTCTTGTCTTTGGTTTGACTGTATATTTTCCTGTGCTCTGTACTCTAAGTCCGATATTCTCTCTTCTGTTTCACTGACTCTGTTTCTAAGGCATTCCAAAGTGTTAGTCATTGATCTATGGAGTTCTTCAGTTCTGATTGGTTTCTCTTCACTATTAGACTTTCCTGTTCTACTAATTCCTGCATCATATTCTGGTTCTTCCTTAAAGTTTCATTTTCCCGGGAGAGATTTTCTATCTTGTCCAGTAAGGATTTCTGTAGTTCAAGAATTTGCTTTTGAAGACTTCTAAATGATCTTATCATAAATTTTTTGAAATCCATATCTTGCATTTCTTCTATCTCGTCATCTTCATATTCTTGGCTTCAGGTGTTTTGTTCATTTGGAGGTATCATTATGTGTTCATTATTCTTGTTTCCTTGACTTCTGTGTTTGTTGTTTCGCATTTTGGAGGGATTCTTTTAATTCTTCTTCCCTTACTGTGATTTTTTTTTTCTTGTTATACTATGGCTTTGTTAAGTGGGCTGCCTGCTGTTGGTGGAGCCTTGGAGGTTTGAGATGGGTGTAGCCCGAGGGTTCTGCTTATTTCTTCAGGGTTAGTTGTGGTAGATCTCAATTTATTTATTAATTTTTATTATTTTTTGTTCTTCTCTCCGGAGGGAAGTAATACCATCCAGTTGCGCAGAGTTGATGATAGTTAGCTTCTAATCTCTGGCTTCTATGTGTATAGCGTCGCAGGCGCTCTGTATCCAGTACTGATGTGTCCGAACTTCCACCAAATTATCCGTTGGTCTGACCTAACTGTCTGGCTCCCCTTGGGCTGAAGCGTGGGGCTCCAGGTTCGCTCTACACGGGTCGCCCACGCCTTCCCCGTCGACAGCCCTGAAAAAGAACTTCTAAGCTGAATCCCATTCTCAACAGCTACCAAAAAAAAAAAAAAAAATCAAATACTTTGGAATAAAATTAACCAAGGATGTCAAAGATCTCTACAATGAGAATTACAAAACATTAAAGAAATAAATAGAAGAAGATACCAAAAAAAAAAAAAAAAAACGGAAAAATCATCCATGTTAATGGATTGGAAGAATCAACATCATCAAAATGTCCATTCTTCAGAAAGCAATATACAGATTCAATTAGATACCAATCAAAATACCAAAGACATTCTTCTCAGATATAGAAAAAAAAATGATGCTGAAATTCATCTGGAGGCACAGGAGATCTCAAATAGCTAAAGCAATCTTCCACAACAACAACAACAACAAAAAAACCCAGAGGCATCACAATACCAGATTTTAAGACATACTACAAGGCAGTTACAATCAAAATAGCCTGGTACTGGTACAAAAATAGATGGATAGACAAATGGAACAGAATAGAAACATAGGAAATCAATCCAAGCATCTACACCAACTTATATTTGACTAAGGAGCTAAAACCATCCCTGGAGCAAGAACAGTCTCTTCAACAAATGGTGCTAGGAAAATTGGATTTGCACATGCCAAAGTATGAAGCAAGACCCCACCTTACATCTTACACAAAAATCCACTCAATATGTATTAAATATCTAAATCTACGAACTGACACCGTCAAATTAATTGAGAACCTTGGGGAAACTCTTCAAGGCATTGGCACAGGCAAAGAATTCCTGGAAAAGACCCCAGAGGCACAGGTAGTCAAAGTCAAAATGAACAATTGGGATTACTTCAAATTGAGAAGCTTCTGTATGGCAAAAGAAACATTCAGGAAAGTGAAGAGGCAACCAACAGAATGGGAGAAATTACTTGGATACTATGCAACTGATAAAGGATTAATAACCAGAATCTATAAAGAGATCAAGAATCTCCACAACCACAAAACAACCTAGTTAAGAAATGGGCAAAGGACTTAAACAGACATTTTTCTTTTTTTTTAACTTTTATTTAATGAATATAAATTTGTAAAGTACAGCTTATGGATTACAATGGCTTTCTCCCCCATAACTTCCCTCCCACCCGCAACCCTCCCATTTCCCGCTCCCTCTCCCCTTCCATTCACATCAAGATTCATTTTCAATTCTCTTTATATACAGATGATCAGTTTAGTATATATTAGGTAAAGATTTCAACAGTTTGCACCCACATAGAAACACAAAGTGAAAAATACTGTTTGAGTACTAGTTATAGCATTAAATCACAATGTACAGCACATTAAGGACAGAGATCCTACATGAGGAGTAAGTGCACAGTGACTCCTGTTGTTGACTTAACAAATTGACACTCTTGTTTATGGCATCAGTAATCACCCTAGGCTCTTGTCATAGTTGCCAAGGCTATGGAAGCCTTTTGAGTTTGCCGACTCTGATCATATTTAGACAAGGTCATAGTCAAAGTGGAAGTTCTCTCCTCCCTTCAGGGAAAGGTACCTCCTTCTTTGATGACCTGTTCTTTCCACTGGGATCTCACTCACAGAGACCTTTCATTTAGGTCATTTTATTTTATTTATTTTTTTGCCAGAATGTCTTGGCTTTCCATGCCTGAAATACTCTCATGGGCTTTTCAGCCTGATCCGCATGCCTTAAGGGCTGATTCTGAGGCCAGAATGCTTAAACAGACATTTTTCAAAAGAGGAAATCGGAATGGCCAACAGACACATGAAAAAATGTTCAGGATCACTAGCCATCAGGGAAATGCAAATCAAAACCACAATAAGATTTCACCTCACCTCAGAATGGCTCTTATACAGAAATCAACAAACAAATGCTGGAGAGGATGTGGGGGAAAAGGTACCCTAACCTACTTTTGGTGGGAATGTAAACTGGTAAAAGCCACTGTGGAAGACAGTATGCAGATACCTCAGAAATCTGAATATAGACCCACCATATGACCCAGCAATCCCATTCTTGAGAATTTACTAAAAGGAAATGAAATTAGCAAATAAAAGAGTTATCTGTATCCCCATGTTTATTGCAGCTAAATTCACAATATGTAAGACATAATAAACCAAAATGCCCATCAACTGAAGACAGGATAAAGAAATTATGGGATATAAACACCATGGAATACTATACAGTATTGGTCATTTACAATTAAATGGATAAAAATGCAAAGCATCATACCTAATGAAATAAGCTAATCCGAAAGGGACAAATACCTTATGTTCTCCCTGATCTGTGAGAACTAATAGCATACCTAAAATGAAAGCTGTTGTCGAGAACCCTTGTCAGCGAAGGTCCAACCCACGGAGTCACGACACGACACGACCGCTGTTGATCGGTTCTCGAGGAACTTTTATTTTTAGTGATAGAAGAGGGAAAGGAGAGAAAGAGCGGGAAGCAGCCGAGAGAAAGAAGGAGAAAGACTGAAGAGGCTGCTCCGCGTTCCCGCCCCTAACATGGTCTTTTATCCATTCCCAGTCCCCCAGGGCTAGGGCGAGTAGTCCATCAATCAGATCAAAGTGCATGCATAGTCTCAGGTCAGGGTGTATCTCATCCCATCAGGTCGTTTGCAAGTCTTTTGTTCAGGTTGTTTGCAAGTCTTTTGTTCAGCACTTCCTTGACCTTGTTCTGCTCTGCAGGATGAGGCAGTGCAATGAGGAGGTCCCCACAGGTGGCCGGCCTGTGGTTCCCCACAGCTGTAGAAGTGATTTTAACACTTTGAGAAACAATGACTTGAACAGCCTTCATCTTGACTGTCAAAAGTTTTTTTCTTTTCTTCATACTATATGTTGAACTCTTTACTAAAATAGAGTTAATCATCTGTATACAAAGTCAATTGAAAATAGATCCCAGTATAAAATGAGAGGGAATAAGGAGGAAGTTTGTAACTGTAAAGCTGTAAAATGCCATTGTAATTGTTAAAGTGATCATATTAAGTGTTAAAATGAACATATAGATAGGATTAATTGTTAAAGTGTCATAAATAGCATCAAGTGTCTGGTAATAATAGAATTAAAAAGGAGGGAATGTCCAACATGAGAAGCAATCCACACAGCAGACTCATAGAATGACAATTGCTTTAAGTAACACTCTGACCTCAGAATCATCCCTAAGGCATTCTGTTCTGGCTGAAAAGCCCATGAAAGCAATTAAGGCATGGAAAGCCAAGATACTGTGGCAAAAAAAAATATCCTACAAGAAGGATCTCTATGAGTGAGACTCCACTAGAAAGAAGGGGCTATCAAAGAAGGATTTACTTTTCTCTGAAGGGAGGAGGGAACTTCTACTTTGTTTATGGCCTTGTCTAAATACTGATGGAGTTTGTGGCCACAAAAGGCTTCCATACTGATGTCATAAATAAGAGTGCTAATGATTAAATGAACAACAGAAGTCACTGTGCACTTACCCCCATGTAGGCCCTCTGTTAAGGAGTTGTATTATGACAATTAACTGCAAAACTTGTTCTCAAACTGTTCTTTATATGTGGTGTGTGTGTATGGGTGCAAACTGTTGAAATATTTACTTAGCATTCGTTAATCTCCTAACTATAAGAATATCCATCTCTTTCACTGGTTGTGGCACACAGATGTTCTTTGTCTTTCAGGGCAATGCTGACTGCATCTTCTTGGGAATCATGGCTTATGATTAGTTTGTAGCAATCAGACTCCTCATCATGAGATAGCAGCTCTGTACTCAACTGGTATGGGTCCTGGTCCTTGGTTTCATTCTATCCTTACCATTCACAGTTCTGATTTTTCCATCTGCCATTTTGTGGCTACAATAGAATCACTCACCTCTGTTTTGAAGTATTCCCTTTCTTGTGGTTGGCATGTGCAGACACTTGAATGCAAGGAGCCATGATCTTCATCATCAGTCTCATCATTCTTCCCATACACTTTTCCCTGATCTCCATCTCACACATCTGTATTGCATCTGCCATTTTGAGGATTCACTCAGCAGAAGGACAGCACAGAGCCTTCTATACCCACTCTTCTCTTCTGACTGTAGTTTTAGTCCAATATGGCTGCTGTGTTCTTATCTGTCTACATCCCAGCTCCAGCCACAACCCAGAAATGGGTTGTGTGGTATCTTCTACACCTTTGTCACCGTCTTAAACCCCTTGATCTACAGCATGAGAAACAGGAAGCTGAAAGATGCACTAAACAGGGTAGTGAGAAGACATTTACTGAACTAGGAAATGTGGGGATTTCTGTGCTCATGATAATGACAGAAAAGCATTCTTTAGAAAATTATAAACTCAGGGATTTGATGCTGAACCATTGAAAACTGAATTTCCTACTTCCTCATACCCAAGTTCCTCTTTCTAGCTCTAAACTGCAGTGTAAGCAACTGAAAGTAGAAATTTTAAGTTAAAATAATGTTTAAAATATTATTTTTAAAAATAATATTTAATTATCATTTGAGACTAAACTCCTGATGGGAATTTTTGTATGTTTGATTCATTAATCTATCCTCCCTAAAACAGTGTCTCGCTAAGGCAGACACTCAATATAGTCATTAATGAAGCCATTCCACTGAGGTCTAAAAACTTTGTCATCTTCCCACGAAACTATGTACAGCTTGCAAATTCTAGACATTCACCAAATATTCACAGAATAACAAACATAGCTCCTATAAGAGACTGATGTTGTTCATTTTCACTCATAAAATCTTCTTTTTCTTTCTTACAGAAACTGGGTCTTGGAAAATGTTTATTGTGAGAAAGATCACAGTAGAGAAGTTATAGAGACATAATACCTAAATACCTGTTCAATACTGTAATTTTTCAAAATTTGATGCTTCAAAATCACGGATCTTCATTCCACTTCATTCTCATTCAGGGTAGAAAAATCTCAACAAGGGATGATTAATGGTGATTTAGCATAACTGTTAGAACTTCCTTCCTCCATTCTTGTGACTGTATCATTACAGTTTTAAATTTATAACATATTTGTATTTACAGAGCACATGTCCTTTTTTAGAAAAATTGTATAATATATATAAAAGTATACAGAAGCCAGACTACTAAAAATTATCTCTAACCCCATCAATTAAAACAAACCTCAGATAATATTTGGGTAGTTTATACATTGCGCATATTACATTATGCAGAGTCTTCACTCCCTGCTTCATTCTCTGACTTGTAGCATGGTGTTCTGCCAGGCTAAAGCAACCTTTAGAACATGATTTTGTCACACCACATCCATTTCTCTTTATTGATACTTACCAATTTTCCAATGGTATGGGGAAGTATCACTGTGATAAATATATGTAATTCACTATAACTTTCTTAGGGTTAAAATAGTTTAAACCTCTACATAAACATTGCCAAATGGCATTTCAGACAATTAATTTATACCCCCACAAACTATTTAAAAAACTTAAACCTTATAATATCATGGTCAACAACATAGGCTGGCTGCTTTCTTTTTCCTCCTTTCCTCCCATCTTTGTTCTTTCTTTCTTTCCTTTTTCATTCTTTATCCTGCTATCTTCTTTTCTTCTTTGTCAATTTGATGGTTTCTACCTGGCAACAGTTTGTGTTTGCATTTATTAAATTAATCTTTTCACACATTGTGTAACCATTTGTAATTTTCTATGGATTATCCTAAAACAGCTAAAGAATTTTAAGGTTGGTTCTTAAGTCTTTGTAATTATGTCAACACTTTAATCTGTGGGGCCAGCACTGTGATACAGCAAGTTAAGCTGCTGTCTACAATGTCGGCATCCTTTATGGGTACTGGTTTCAGTGTCAACTGCTCCACTGTTGATCTGACTCTCTGCTAATGTGCCTGGAAAAGCAGTAGAGGATGGCCCAAGTGCTTGGGCCCCTGTCACCCACGTAGGAGACCTGGATGAAGCACCTGGTTTCTCACTTCAGTTTTGCCCAGCCCAAGCCATTATGGCCATCTGGGGGGTGAACCAGTGGATAGAAGATCTCTTTCTCTGTTTCTCTTCTCTCTGTAACTTTGCCTTTCAAATTAATAAATTTTTTTTGAAACTTTATTAATGATTTTACTTATATGTTATTGTAGAAATCAATGTTCAACTTTTTGCTTTGTGATTTTTCCATTTTATAATGTAAGCTCTGAAATTTTATCCTGTTATGCAAATATTCATTTTAAAAAAAGGATTTATTTATTTGAAAGGCAGAGTGACAGAACAGAGGGGAGGAGAGAGAGAGAGGTCTTCCATCTACTGGTTCACTCCCCAAATGCCTACAACAGCCAAGGCTAGGCCTGGTTAAATCAGAATCATGAAATGCATCATCCTGGTCTTCCATGTGGGTGGCAGAACACTTGGACCATCATCTGCTATCTTCCAGTCACATTAGCAGGAAGGTAGACCAGAAGCTGAGGTAGGACTCATTGCCAGTCACCTGAATATGAGACGTAGACATCTCAAGCGGTAGCTTAACCCCCTATGCCACTATGGCCCACCCCATTTGTTCTTGCTGCTGTGTAAGTTAAAATTTTACAAAATCTATTTATCATTCTGGAATTTCTTCTGGTGCATACTATGACATAAAGCTATTTAAATCTTCTGCCAAAAGAAGTAACCAACTGCTGTAGCACAAATTTGTTTCAAATCTTGTTTCATCTACTGAATAGAGGGGTTATCTTTATCACATTTGAACACACATTTATACTAAGGTCTATTGCTTAGCTGCTTACTCTGTCCATACATCAATCTGTATATTCCTACATCAATACCACATTATTTTTATCACTGATATTTTATAATCATTTATGTCATAATGTAACAATCTACTTATCCTTCCAGAAAATTGCATCGTTTAAATGTCTGCAGTTTGCTTTCAAGTAGGCTATAGCAGTTTTAAAATAAGTCCACAGATTCTTTCATATCCCTCCCCTCAGATGGTGGAGCCTAATTCCTGTCCCTGTGAATATGAGCTGCATTTAAAAATTTATTTCTAGGGCCGGCGCCGTGGCTCAACAGGCTAATCCTCCGCCTTGCGGCGCCGGCACACTGGGTTCTAGTCCCGGTCGGGGCGCCAGATTCTGTCCCGGTTGCCCCTCTTCCAGGCCAGCCCTCTGCTGTGGCCCAGGAGTGCAGTGGAGGATGGCCCAAGTGCTTGGGCCCTGCACCCCATGGGAGACCAGGGAAAAGCACCTAGCACCTGGCTCCTGCCATCGGATGAGCGCGGTGCGCCTGCTGCAGCGCGCCGTCAGTGGCAGCCATTGGAGGGTGAACCAATGGCAAAGGAAGACCTTTCTCTCTCTCTCTCTCACTGTCCACTCTGCCTGTCCAAAAAAAAAAAAAAAAAATTTATTTCTAGCAAATAGAATGGGAGAGAAGTAGCCATGATTTTTGAAGCTAGATCACAGAAGACATTGTGATTTTAACCTTTCTTCAGATAACTATGGGAAGTTACCATGTCTGAGCACAATCAAGAAACCCAATGGAGATGTCCACGTGAAAAGAAACTGAGGTCTCAGAAAAACTGATACCTATTGCTAATGGCCATGCAAGTGAATCCTCTTGGGCACAGATCCTCCAAGCTTTCAGATGACTGGAGCTCCAGCAAATATTGTGAATGCAACCTCCTGAAACACCCTTACCCAGCTAAGCTGTTTCTAGATCATGACCCTCAAAGCCGTGAGATATAGACATTTAGCTACCATTTTCCTGGGAGTGAATGACATAAGCATAGAAACCAGAGGGCTGGTGCTGTGGCACAGCAGGTTAAAAGCCCTGGCCTAAAGCGCTGGCATCCCATATGGTTGCCAGTTCTAGTCCTGGCTGCTCCTCTTCTGATCCAGCTCTCTGTTATGGCCTTGGGAAGCAGTAGAAGAGGGGCAAAGTCCTTGGGCCCCTACACCCACGTGGGAGACCTATAATAAGCTCCTGGTTCCTGACTTCGGATCGGCTCAGCTCCGGCTGTTTTGGCCATCTGAGGAGTGAGCCAGTGGATAGAAGGCCTCTCTCTGTCTCTACCTCTCTCTGTAACTCTCTTTCAAATAAATAAAATAAATCTTAAAAAAAAAGAAAGAAAGAAACCACCAACAAGCTGAATGGGAGTTTGGGGGCAAGGAGGCAGAGGCTAGAATGAAAATCAAGGAATATCCTCACAAAAGATTTTTAAGCTCCCAAATTACAAAAAGATTCCAAGTCATCCCCAATTCTGTCCTACCTTCATACATTATAATGAACAAAGGCAATGGTGTTCCTGGTCATGGTGTTTTTAGGAATAAAAATATACTTCCTTGTAAGATTTGCCTTTTGTTTCAAGGGGCTTCTTAGCTTAATAAGCTTTCGGCTCCTGTATCACATTGTATTTTCCAAAAACATGGCATATCCCTTCCCACATAGTCTCCTCACATTGTGATGTTGACAGTCCTCCCACCCATTGCAACTGGGCCTTCAGGGACACTTGCCCTTGGAACCTAACCACTGTGCTTTGGGGAAAGCAAGAAACCATATAGAGCCCACGTACACATTCTCTGGCAGAAAAGTCCACAGAGTTCCTGCTGACAGGTAGCACCAGCTGCCAGATAGTGAATGAAATTTCAGATGATCCTAGCTCCCAACCACTGAGTCACTCCAAGGCTTCACAAAGTGGAAATTAGCTGTTTCCATTGTGTCCTGGCCAAACTGCTGGTTCATTAGTAAAATACATCATTATTGTTTTCATTCGCTAAATATAGGATGGTTTGATTCACACATTAGACAACTACAACCTCCCCGAAAGTTAAAGATCTTGTGTTTTATGTTATAAGTATCATAACTCAATAGGGAGTGAACAAAAGAAACCCATAATAAACATGTACCCTAAACCAAAAATTTCCCAACTTAAATTTCAGCTAATGGTGAGGAAAACAATAGTGTCTGAGTTCTCAAACATCCCATCAGGCATCTATATCATTGTTAATGGGATGCCTCAAAATTTTTGTTCATGGAATTTGGACAAATTATTCAGCCAAATGAGCCATCAAAGAAGGAGGTATCTTTTTCTGAAGGGAGAAGAGAACTTCCACTTTGACTATGGCCTTCTCTAAATAAGACTGGAGTTGGTGAACTCAAGAGGCTTCCATAGCCTTGGCAGCTCTTGACAAGAGCCTCGGGTGATTACTGACGTCATAAATAAGAGTGTCAATTGTTAAATCAACAACAGGAGTCACTGTGCACTTACTCCCCATGTAGGATCTCTGTCCTTGGTGTGTTGTACTATGTGAATTAATGGTAAAACTACTACTAAAACAGTACTCTGTGTGTCTGTGTGGGTACAAACTGTTGAAATCTTTACTTAGTAAATACTAAGTAGGTCTTCTGTATATAAAGATAATTGAAAATGAATCTTGATGTGAATAGGATGGGAGAAGGAGTGGGAGATGGGATGGTTGTGGGTGGGAGGGAGGTTATGGGGGGAAAAAGCCGCTATAATCCATAAGCTGTACTTTGGAATTTATATTTATTAAACAAAAGTTAAAAAAAAAATTGTTCAGCCAAGTCTTTCTTCTTTTTGCAAGATTTGCTCAAAGAAGGAGAGACGGCAAAGGTCCATCCAGTACAGCAGTCTTAATCTCTCTTTGATTTCCCAACTGCCCCTCAAAAAGTTAGAAATTGGAAGATAAACTACAGGTGAGGGGAAAGACAGGCAATCAGTTTATGCCATAAACACACTTGAGTAAGCCTCAGACCAAGGGTCTGATCAAGGAGTTAAGCAGTACAGGCTGTTGCCCAGGATTTGCTTCAGTACTACTGACCTTCTTATTTTCCTCACCCTCCTGTCTCACCCCACTTCCTTAGCAGCAGCAATAGCCAGAAGCTTATGGTTGACACATTAGACATACTGCTGGGCTATAAACAAGATTTTTGTCAGATGTATGCATTGTGTACACATTGTACAATGACCAAGTCAGGGTAATTAGCACAGTCATCAATTTAAACATTCATCATTTGTGATGAGAACATTCCCAAAACCTCTATTCTAGCTCTTTTAAAACACACAATGTGACTAGATATATGTAAATATATAAGGTGACTAGAGTTAACAAAATGTATTACATATAGCAAGGATATATTTTTGAATGGAATGATGCCACCCCAAGGTTGTTCTGGTGATACTACAAGAAATCAAAGTAAGCAGATACTAAAGGTTCCTTGAACAGAACCCAGGCTGACAAGATAGTATTTTCTATGTCTAGTTTGTAATTCTTTTTATTTCACCATTTCTGTCTCTATATATTGGTTTATGATTAAAAGAACAACTTAGGAGTCAATTTTGTGGTGCAGCAGGTTAAGCTGCCACCTGCAACACCAGCATCCCCATATCAGAGTGCTGGTCCAAGTCCTGGCTGCTCTGCTTCCCATCCAGTTCCCTGCTAATGCACTTGAGAAGGCAGTGACAGATTGCCCAAGTACTTGGATCCCGGCCACCCTTTAAGTTCCAGGCTCCTGGCTTTGGCCTGCTCCAACTTCAGCAGTTGTAGCCATTACGGAAGTGAACCAGCAGGTGAAAGATCTCTCTCTCTCTCTCTCTCTCTCTCTCTCTCTCTCTCTGTCTCTCTCTCTCTCTGTTTCTCTCTCTCTCTCCATCACTCTGCCTTTCAAATAGGTAAAATTAATTAGTTTTTTAAAGATTTATTGAAATTATGGAGATAGATCTGCCATCTGCTGGCTCACCCCCTAAATGGCTGCAATGTCTGGAGCTGGGCTAGGCCAAAGCCAGGAGCTAGGAGCTTCTTCCAGGTCTTCCACATTAGTGCAGGGGCCCAAGGACTTGTGCCATCCTCCGCTGCTTTCCCAGGCACATTAGCAGGGGAGCTGGATTAGAAGTGGAACATCTGGAGCCAGCACCATGGCTCACTTGGCTAATCCTCCGCTTGCAGCACCGGCATCTCAGATGGGCGCTGGGTTCTAGTCCTGGTTGCTCCTCTTCCAGTCCAGCTCTCTGCTGTGGCCGGGGAGGGCAGTGGAGAATGGCCCAAGTGCTTGGGCCCTGCACCCACATGGGAGACCAAGAAGAAGCACCTGGTTCCTGGCTTCGAATCGGCGCGCTATGGCCATAGCGGCCATTTGGGGGGTGAACTAACGGAAGGAAGACCTTTCTCTCTGTCTCTGTCTCTCTCTCTCTCACTGTCTAAAACTCTGTCAAATAAAAAAAAAAAAAAAAGATTAAAAAAAAAAAGTGGAACATCCAGGACTCAAACATGTGCTCATATGGTGTGCCAGTACTGCAGATGGTGGTTTTACCTGCTACATAGCAACATCAGCCCCATCCAACAACTCAATCTTACTGTCAAGACCTAAGTACTTTTTCTGTGGAACTCTGACAGGATGAGCCTTAAATTTCTCACTTTCACTGCTGCTTCTCCTTTTAATTACACTTCATAGTTGACCCACTGACAGCTCCTATTTTTCTTCAAGTAGTACATAAAACAAATACTTAAACTTTAAAATTTTTTTTTATCATACGATCAACAGTCATTTTGTATACCTCCAAGACTCATACACTGCACATGTGGCAGGCTGAAAAAAAATGACTCCTCAAAAAAAAGTCCATGTCCTAATAATTCCCAGGACGTGGCAAAAGGATTGCAGATGTGTTTAAGTTAAGGATCCTGAGATGAGAAGACTATCTTGATGATCCTGGTGCACCCAATGCCATCATAGTCTTTAAAGGAGGGATGCAGGAGGGAGAGAAAAATGTGGCAACAGATGCAGAGAGATTGTAAGATTTTTACAACTGGCCTTGCAGAGAGTAGGGCCCCAAGTTAAAGGATGCAAGCAGTCTGTAGTCTAGAAGGTAACAAAAGTGAAAACCAAAAAACAACAGTAACAACAAAAACCAGATTCTCCCCAAGAGCCTTCAGAAGAGATGTAGTACTACAACCCATTTTAGACTCCTACCTCCTGAACTATAAGGGAATTTGTGGTGGATTGATGCAGCAGCCACAGAAATCTAATAAACCACGATTAGCACTTAACATTTATCTAATAAACTACTCAGACCTTGCTCATGACTTTCCTTATAAAACATTAATGTTTCCATAGATCTATATATAGAATTGAATTCCCTACAAAATTCATGTTTAATACAAATAATAGCTTGCCCAAATTTTCAAAAAGCTTAAATCATATTCTCTTCCAAATATATTTTGAGCATGTATCAAAATTTTATTTACCTCATTAAAGAGAACTAGCATGATAGTGAAGCTGATTCAAAGGAGGATACAAGAAATTTAGAGCTACCATAATGGAAAACATGCAAGAGTAAGACTCGAGCTTTAATGTAATATGGATAAATGGCTTACAGGTAATAAAATTGCCCTCCTTGAGATTATCTTTCCCAACACAATGAAATCACTGGATAAGGATAATTTGCAACTTATTAACCTTCTATAAATTTAACACCTAAATCTATTGAGTCTGGGACCTCACAAATAGTGATTAATAAATCAAAGTTATTGTCCCCAAAACTTCAAATGACCCATAGGCAGAGTTGTTAGATGATGCTCTCCATGTAACATTCAAAAGGCATAAAAATGATCCTTTTCCCTTATTTTCAAGTTTTGTAAAATTTTTCTAAACAGACTTTTTCCAGTTACCTTTCAGTAATAAACTACAGCAAAATTTTATGGCTTAAAACTACAACCATTTTATTATATATCAGTTTTAGAGATCATGAATTTGGGGAAGGCTTTGCTGATTATTCTGCTCCACATGATACTGAATGAAGCTACTTAATATTTGCTTGATAGACAAGTCAGTATGGAGATTCCAAACAGCTGCTTCACATAGCCAGTGCCCTGACTGGGAAAAGCTAGTAAGCTGAATACAGCTGGACCTCTCTTCCTCTCCATGTAGTCTCGGCCCTTTCCATGTGATCTCTTCAACAGGGTAGCTGGATATCTTAAATAGATTTAGGCTATCTAGTCTCAAAGACTAGATCCAGAACTGGAATAGATCTGCTCTCCCATTCATCTTTGGTCAAAACAGTGATAAAAAAGGGGAAATAAATCCCACCTTGGGGCTGGCGCTGTGGTGTAGCAGGTTAACGCCCTGGCCTGAAGCATGGGCATCCCATCTGGGCGCCGGTTGAGATCTGGCTGCTCCACTTCTGATCCAGTTCTCTGCTATGGCCTGAGCAGGCAGTAGAAGATGGCCCAAATCTGTGGGCCCCTGCACTCGCGTGGGAAACCTGGAGAAGCTCCTGGCTTTGGATCGGCGCAGCTCCAGCCGTTGCGGCCAATTGGAGAGTGAACCAGTGGATGAAAGACCTCTCTCTCTGCCTCTCCTCTCTCTGTGTAACTCTAACTTTCAAATAAATAAATTAATCTTTAAAAAAAAAAAAATCCCACCTCTTGATGGGAGAACTGTCAAAGAATTTGTATGCAATCCACCATAAATTTTACCTTAGATTTCTTTTCATTACAGGAGCAGTATGTGTAGCCCATTGCTCTTTCTCCCTCTCTGTAACCCCTCAAGCACTCATGGACCATGTAGGTTTTCAAAGTATAGTATCAGTATCACATGGGAACCTCCTATAAATGCAAACTCTCAGGCCCAACTTCAAACCTGGTGCTCTGTAATCTGTTTTAGTTAAGTCCCCTTTGTAATTCTGATGCATGGTAAAGTCTGAAATCTTCTGTTACTTGATAAATATCACAACAAAGTTGCTATGTGTTTCTCACCACAATTTAAAAAGAGATTGAAAATTCTACCATGGATTATTTATAAATACTACCATGGACTTCTGCAGAAAACACCAATTATACCAAATAAAGCCAGTCTGGTGGATTTCTCTGATTTGCTTTCTCAGCTCTCAAAAGCCTCTTTCACCTACTTGGAATGCACAAGAAATCTCCCTTCTTATTCCATCACCCACTCCTCAGAGGTGTCATAAGTTATGTCTAAAGAATCACTTGCAAAATAACTTACACCTTCTCCATCTTAATAATACGCCTATTATGCAACTCAAAAAATACATTATTCTCTTACAGGAACTCTCAATCTTCACAAACAGGTGTTGTGTGTGACAGAATGGAAAATTTTATTAATTCTACGACACCTTGTTTTCTTTCTTTAGTTACTATTTTGCATCAATTCTTTCCTTGGACTTTCTTTAGATTTACTCTATTTTTTTTATATTAAATCATTCCAACTTGTGTATATAAGCTGCACAAACTGTATCCTAAATTTTTTTTACATGCTAATATGCTTATTACTCAGTTCCAAACACTTTCTACTCTCATTGCCTTCTTACTCCATAACTCATTTTTTTTCTGAAACTAAGCTTTTTAAATCTATTTTTACTATTGATTTCTAATATAATGATGTCAAAACATGATCTGAAATATAACAATTCAGCAAACTCTTTTTATAAAGAGCAAGACCTGGTCTCCACTGTAACTCCTCAATTCTGCCTTTGTAACAATAAAGCAACCAAAGACAGTAATAGAAAAAAGTGAGTTACTACATTCCAATAAAACTATTTACAAATATAGGCAGCTTGCTAGACATTGTGACACACCAGGTCAAGCCACTGCCTGTAATGCCAGCATCACACTGAATCCCAGCTATTCCACTTGTAATGTGCCTGGGAAAACACCAGAAGATTGTCCAAGTGCTTGGGCCCCTGTCACATACATGGGAGACCTGGATGGAGTTCCTGTACGGAATGCCAGGCTCCCAGCTTCAGCCGACCCCAGATGCAGCTGTTGCTGCCATTTGGGTAAACGAACCAGAGGATGGAAGATCTCTCTTTTTTGCTCTCCCCCCCTCTTGACCCCCCCCCTCCCCGTTAACTCTACCTTTCAAATAAATAAAGCAAACCTTAAAAAAAAAATAGTCACCTAGGAAATCACAGTTTGCCAAATCCTTGGCCTACAGGGCACAAGTCTGGTTAAGACTCGCTATACTTAGTACATGAAGATTTATAATGTTCCATGCATTCTTTTTTTCAAAAAATAATTTAATTATTGAATTATTTTTTTGAAAGGCAGAGTTACAAAGAAGCAGAGAGAAAGAGAGCTCTTCAATCCACTGGTTCACTCCCCAAATGGCTGCAAGGGTGGGAGATGGGTCTATCCGAAGCCAGGAGTCAGGAGCTTTTTCCAGGCCTCCCATGCCCGTGGTAGGGGTCCAAGCACTTGGGCCATCTACTACTAAGTCATAGCAGAGAGCTGCACCACAGCGTCAGACCCTTCCATGCATTCTTGCATGCCAATTATTATGCACACTTTACGGTTCAGGTCTGACATTTGCTTTTTTAAAAAATGTATTTATTTACTTGAAAGGCAGAGTTGGGGTGGGGGGGTCTTCCAGCTGCTGGTTCACTTCCCAGGTGGCTGCTACAGCCAGAGCTGTGCCCATACGAAACCAGGAGCCAGGAGCTTCCTTTGGGTCTCCGACGTGGGTGCAGGGGCCCAAGCACGCGGGCCATGCTCTGCTGCTTTCTCAAGCCATAGCAGAGAGCTGGATTGGAAGAGGAGCAGCTGGGGCTGGGACTGGAACCCGCCAGGTATGGTATTCCGGCACTGCAGGGGGCAGCTTTACCCCCTAGGCCACAGGGCCGCCCCGCCAATATTTCTTTTGTTACTTTGGCCTAGTGATGGGATTTTAGACTAAGAGGATCCTCAGCTGCCAGCTTTGTCCCTTATCATTGAGTAGCTTGAGGCAAATTACTAATGTCTCTAATCCTATCCACTTGCAGAAAATAACAGGAACTACCTCATGGGGTGAACCTAAGGAATGACTCAATAAAATAATCCACACAAAGCACCTAGCAAAAGGATGGGCAGCCTTCAATCACTATTAGTAGCAGTAGCATCGTCATGTCATTGAACCACTATTCTGAGAAAACTATAATTATAAACCAATTTTCCAAAGAAACTAAGGATCACTGATACTTAGAAAACTTGCCTAAATCTCACCGCCAGCGACCAAGCACCAAGTCCCACCCAGAACTTCTGCTTCCAAATCCAGCGTTGCCAGTACTTAAACTCTGATTAATCCAGTCACACTAACGCGAAAGGAATTTACTGGACACCATCCCCAGGCAAGGCTGCATTTTAAGAAAGAGAAAGGGATTACGAAACACACAAGTGTTTATTCTTCATGGTGCTAATGTAGTCCTGGGGGGGGGGGGGGTCAGGGAGCTCAAACAGGACTAAAGCGTATGGAAAGTGCTGGACCAGGCTAGCAAACCACGTCTTCCGGACCCGGCACACTTCTCCGGGCTGGGTCCTGTAAGCACGTGGCGTCACCCAGAGGTGCCCCCGGGCTCCGTGACCTTGCCTCTGTCCGTCGACCCCGCTTCCCTGTACGGCTCTCCCGCTCCTCGTGCCTTGAGGCGCCTGGACCCTAAAAACACCGCCCGACGTCAAACCTCCCGGCTCTTTCTTGCCTTCGGCTCTTTTAAAAACCGGCGCCGTCATCGCTCCGAGTCACGCCTCACAGCCCGGGCGTGCTGTCAGGCCACTGACGGCGGAGACACATTCCGCCCCTTTCGAGGGCACCGAGGAGCGCGTCCCCCACGTGAGGATGTCGGAAAGCAGCTCCCGGCTCAGCCGAGCGACTCTCCAGAGCCCATCTAGCGACATTCACTACGGCTTTCTCCGCCCCGTCAGTGACGGAAAACTCGTGACTGGATTCTCGGAGCCGGGCGCTAGGCAGGCGCGGAGCCACCGAGGGGCGGAGCCACCGGGGGGCGGAGCCGCAAGCCCTCAGCGCTACAAAAGCCCCCGACGGGCAGCGCAGGCGCAGTCTCTCGCCGTGGAACCTCCTTCCCGCCGCTGAGACTAGGAAGCGGGACGCCAAATCTGTCCCCGCGCAGCCGCCGCCGCCAGGCGCCGAGCCGGGTGGCCGCCCTTCCCTAGGTGCGCCTGCGCACGTTCCCACGCACGCTCCGGCGTACGGCGGCGGCCAGGGGTCGCGAGCCGGTGGAGGACCCGCGCGCGGAGGAGCTCGAGGAGTCGGCGCTTCTTCCCTCCCTCCCCCGTTCCCCTCCCCACTCCCTCCCCCCCTCCCCAAGAATGTTCCGCTACGAGGTGAGTTGTTGCGACCGGAAGTGACCCCTCCCTCGCTCACGCGCCCCTGTTCCTCTCACCCCCGGCTCGCCGGTCCGCGGCTCCTAAGGGGGGAGGGGGTGGGCTGTGGGAGTCGCGGGACCGAGCGGAGCTCGACCGGCTCGCGTCGTGGATTGCTAATCCGCGGGCTGGGAGCTGGCCTCAGGGGGCGGGACTGCCCCATCAGTTGCGGCTGGGGAGACTGGGTCTCTGTGTGCAGGTGGGGAGGGCCCGCTGAGTGCCGGGACCGGACCACCCCCTCCTCACCGCTGACCGGGGTGAGCCCCGGGGTGGAAAGCCTCGCAGCTACCTGGCGGCTCTCCTCCAGGAGGAGTCATCCAGGAATGCCCAGCGAGCAGTTTTCCCGCCCTGGACCCAGAATCCCCCCCCCCCACCGCCACCTCGTTGCACTCTCGCCCCCAAACGCGCAGCCAGCCTTCAGGTCCGGGAGGGCTGGACTTGCCCTTTGCCTGGGACCCCCGGCTGTGGGCTGCCGAGCGCTCGGAGTTGGAAGGGGGGCGTGTCCGGCCGGAGTTCCTTGTAGGCAAGTGTCGGGAGCCGTGGGCTTGGTGACGGTCCCGGGAATGTAGCAGCAGCCCTGACCCTGTCACCGACTCGCAGTTTGACCTTGAGCGACTCCTGATCACCGGAGTTTCTAGAGTGAAGGGGCTGGTCTAGGTGATCTCTAAGAATCCTTTTCATTTAAAAAAAGTGGTCTGGTTAAAGTAGATCTTTGTGGTTTGGGAAGGAGTGGTGTGGAGGCAGTTGGTTGTCTCATTTGTGCAAGTTTGTGAGGGCTCTGGAATGGGTACGACTGCCCATTGTCCTAAGGTTTCCTTGAGGGAACAACCTAGCCAAGAGGTGGATAGGCGAGATATATCACACATCTACCCAGTGTAATCAGAGTTCTAATTCTGAATCTTTGAAAGTTGGGAACAGATACCCTTGACAGGAGTGATCCAAGACCAAACTGACCCAGAGTAAACATGTTGAGAGATGATGAAATGCATAGGCAGAAGTTGCCAAAAGAAAAGACTTGCAGTTGAATAAAGTGGAAGAGAAAATGGAGTGGAAAGAGGAAATGTTTACAGTAGAATACATCTAAGATGTTGCAGTGATATTTAGCTTTTTGTTCAGCAATCCACAATCTTTGCCGAAATCAGTTTGCCTCTCACAACTGTAAAGTATATGATATTGTTTATGCCTTATGAGTTAAGAGACTGAGACACAGGAGATTGTCCTAAGGTATTTGATAAATTTTAAAAAAATCAGTTGTGGTGTTAATGCTACTTATAAGAGTGGAGCCAAAACTTGAACTTGGCATATCACAGCTTTCTTGGAGTTTGTTTAGTTGTGGTTGAAAACTTGGCTTTCTGTTTTATCACTAGTATAGGCCTTTAGGAAGTAGAAGGAAAAAAGGGTGGAAAGTGAAGAGAAAGCTTTAATAGTTGAAATGATAACATGAATATAACAAGGAAAGTGAGAACTCTTTAAAAAGATACAAAATTCAAGCAAGATAAGTGTTCGTTTTTAATGACCATAACCATTCTAACCAGTGATAGGCATAATTTCTTGATTGCATGAGGAGTTGCTACTATTAGACTCTTCATAAAATAATCGGGTACTTGTGGGAGAAGATATTAAATGGAATAAGAAAGAGGAAATGGAAACCAAAAGAAAGAAAACTGAACTCTCCCAGTGTCAGGGAGATGGATGAATAGAAAAAAAGTCATCATTACAAAAAGAATCAGATTATTGTGTTCATTGAGAAGGTGAGCTGAACATTTTTAGAACATTTTAAAAATGAGGTGAGTTTCATGAATAGCTAATCCATTTTATCTTGTTTTTAGTCTTTGGAGGACTGTCCTCTAGATGAAGATGAAGATGCATTTCAGGGCCTCGGAGAAGAAGATGAAGAGATTGATCAATTCAATGATGATACATTTGGATCGGGTGCAGTTGGTAAGTGATTTCTTTGTCTTGTAGTTGCAGTCTCTTGCTCTTTTCAGGTGCTGTTATTTATACCTGCTTTATCTTAGTGGGAATAACTATTCACTAATTTTTCAGGATGGTGTTCTATTGTTGATCTCAGGATACTATATTTTTCTACCCTATTCCTTTGGGGCTCTTTTTGCCTCACCTGTAAAACCAGGTCCCTTCCAGCTGTATGATCTGTGGCTCTAGGGTGCCACAAGAAGAAATTCAAATGTTTAGAGAAGTAGATATTTACAAGATATTTAAAATAATCCATGGGAAGGGGAATTTTTTATTTATAGAACATACAACTTGGGGAAAACTAATGAATAGTAGAGCATTCAGATTCTAGAATGCAGATGTGTGTTTTAGAATTCAGTCCATTCCTAGTATATTAAATAACCTTGCTATATAGCAATTTCAATAAAAGTTAAATGCTTTTATACCAAGAATTTTGGTGATAGATAATCTTCATAAGTTAGAAAAGTGTTGTGCCCCAATGAAATTTTTTTCCGTCCCTGGATATGGGTTAATAATCTAGGAGATGGGCCGGCGCCATGGCTCAACAGGCTAATCCTCCGCCTTGCGGCGCCGGCACACCGGGTTCTAGTCCCGGTCGGGGCGCCGGATTCTGTCCCGGTTGCCCCTCTTCCAGGCCAGCCCTCTGCTGTGGCCCGGAGTGCAGAGGAGGATGGCCCAAGTGCTTGGGCCCTGCACCCCATGGGAGACCAGGAAAAAGCACCTAGTACCTGGCTCCTGCCATCGGATAAGAGGCGGTGCGCCGGCCGCAGCGCGCCATCCGCGGCAGCCATTGGAGGGTGAACCAACGGCAAAGGAAGACCTTTCTCTCTGTCTCTCTCTCACTGTCCACTCTGCCTGTCCAAAAAAAAAAAAAATAAAAAATAATAATCTAGGAGATGGAAAAAGTATAAAAAATTAAAGAGCCAAGGCCAGCGCCGCGGCTCACTAGGCTAATCCTCCTCCTTGCAGCGCCGGCACACCGGGTTCTAGTCCCAGTCAGGGCACTGGTTCTGTCCCGGTTGCCCCTCTTCCAGGCCATCTCTCTGCTGTGGCCAGGGAGTGCAGTGGAGGATGGCCCAAGTGCTTGGGCCCTGCACCCCATGGGAGACCAGGAGAAGCACCTGGATCCTGCCATCGGATCAGCACGGTGCGCCGGCCGTGGTGGCCATTGGCGGTTGAACCACTGGCAAAAGGAAGACTTTTCTCTCTGTCTCTCTCTCTCACTGTCCACTCTGCATGTCAAAAAAAAAAAAAAAAAATTAAAGATCCAAATTAAACTTATAAACCACATTTATAAATGTTAGGATAGAAAATTTAGGAAGTAGGTTAAATGGTAAAGTTGGAGAACACATTTCATTTGAATAAGTAGACTAAAAGTTAAAAATTACTTCATATGTTGTAGTACAGCAGGTTAAGCCACTGCTTTGGATGCTCACATCGCGTATCAGAGTACCAGTTCTAGTACCAGCTACTCCACTTCCAATCCAGCCTCCTAATGCATCCTGGGAGGCAGCAGATGATGACTTAATTGCTCAGGCCCCTGCCACCCATGCGGAAGACCCAGAGGAAGTTCTGGGCTAGTGTCATTTTGCCTTTCAAGAAGATGAAAATAAATAACTTGTTGGTTTTTATTTTTTAATTAAAAAAATGAATAGGGAAGAGTCAATGTAGGTATTTTTGCCTTAACTGTTGGTGTTGGAAAATAACAATGACAGTGTTTATGTTGGGATGTGTAAATATGTGTGAATCAATCGCAGCACTTCTGTCAGTGTAAGAAATGTTCACAGTTAAGTAATAAGGGAAAAAGGAAATTTAGCAATAAGGAGTACTCAAGATCTTCAGTATCAAGGACAAATAAGGATCTTACTGGTTTTGCAGTGACCTAAACAGCTTAAATTTATTAAAACTTACACGGAGTTGAATGAACTGCCAAAAACGAAAGTGTTTGCTATTGTCAATCATTTACAAAATTCAGTAGAGAACTAACACTTTGTCATGATTTCAGAGCAACAAAAGGAATGTTGAAGGTACAAGGTAAGAGTGATTGTGAGGAAATCAAAAATGTTTTGGATTATATCCATACTGTAAGGAGATGAGATTGTCCAGGAGAATGACATGATTCAAGATGCTATTGTCTCTCTCCATGGAGATCACAGGAAAAGGGACATAGAATTGCAAGTGCACAAAACTGTGTGAATTTTGAAAATTATATTTGGAAGATTTTTAATCTATAAAATAGAAGCTAGAAATGTGTTTTTTAAACTCTTCTTCCATTAAAATAATGTTTTGAATGTTATCATTTTTCAGCAAATGAAGTTGATGGACTTGATTTATACATATTAAGATGAAGTAATATGTCCTCATTTTTGAACTTGGAGAAGGAATTGTTTTGCCTCGTTGACTTCCAGAGTGCATTGAACAATCTCTTTGTTAGAGTTTCTCTTTGATTTTTAATCCATGGAGAGATCATCTTGAGTAATAACTTTTAGTGCAATGGATATTTTAGATCACTGTCCACATATTTGATATCACTTTAAGAAATTAGTGACTGTCTTCTGCATGAAAAAAATGCTTGCATCATGTTGGAGCAATAAATTATATTGCAGTAAACCCAGTTCAGTCTCTAAAAATAAAAGCTTACACTATATGCTGCTTAGTATGTGCTAGGCACTGTTCTAAATGTTCTACATACGTTACTAACCTTCACAGCAACCTTGTGAGTTGGATACTATTATTATCCTCATTTAAACAAGTGAGGAAGCAGAATAACAGAGAGATTAAGTAACTATAAATACAATTAGTGTAAATCTATTATGTTAAACAGTCTTTGGATAAAGTTTGAAAAAATCTGTCTTGCTTATGAGGGCTCCCCCTTTTCTTTCTATTTGCCTCTAATTGAAAACTGCTATAATCTTAGGGACTGAGATTGCCCTAAAATTAAATCATTTCTCCTTCCTTTTAAAGATTTATTATTTATTTTATCTGAAAGAGTTAGAGGAGGAGAAGCAGAGAGAAAGGTCTTTCATCCTCTGGTTCATTCCCCAGTTGACTGCAATAGCCAGAGATGCGCCAATCTGAAGCCAGGAGTGTCTTCTGTGTCTCGTGTGGGTGCAGGGGCCCAAGGACTTGGGCCATCTTCCACTGCTTTCCCAGGCCATAGTAGAAAGCTGGATTGGAAGTGGAAAAGCCAGGACTTGAACCAGCACCCATATAGGAAGCCAGCAGTGCAGATAGTGGCTTCACTCACTACACCACAGCACCAGCCCTATGAAATATTCTTACAATAAGGGCATGAGATCCCTGACACACCACCTCAGATGGCTTTATTTATTAGAACAAGAAAAATCTAAAATGATAATGTATTCTACAGCATAGATCTTTGCTTGCACATTTGAAAACAATAATTCACAAAAGATCCATTTGCACAGAATGTGGCTGTTTAACCAGTATTTTTAAATCTTATTAAGGACAAATAGAGTATCCATATTTGGTGGGATCTGGTTAAGTTAGCCAGAAACAAAATTGAGAACTGGGGATGGAAAGCGATGCATTAGGACCAATCAATTAACAACTTATTAAATTTTGGAAGTAAGTATTTTTAATGTCCCTGAAGTCAAGATTATAACCTCCTTACTCTTTTGGCATTGTTGGGTTAGTAAAATTGCAAACAACAGTTTATCCTTTCTCACTCACTCTTCCTCACCAAAAATATTAATTCTGCAGTTGATTTTTAGTTACATTGAACCTTAACAGTATTCATTTCAGATGAATGAGCATTTAAATTAACACTGTAATTTTCATCTAATAAAGATTTTTCCATTTTTTTTGAGCACATCAAGTTTATGTTGGTCAGGAAACTATCAAAATGAAAAGGATACCTTAAGTTCTCTGCTGTAAGATAACATTTCAGGGGCGAGTGTTATGGCATAGTCAAGTCACTGCCTGCGACGCCGGCATCTCATATGGGGGATGCTGGTTTGTGTCCCAGCTGCTCCACTTCCGACCCAGCTCCCTGCTAATGACCTGGGGAAAATGTCAATGATGGCCCAAGTACTTTGGCGCCTCCACATATGTGGGAGACTCGGAAGAAGCTCTTGGCTTTGGCCTGACACAACCCTGGCTGTTGCAAATATCTGAGGAGTGAACTAGTAGATGGATGATCTCTGCCTGCCTCTTTCTTTCTCCCTCACTTTGTGTAATGTAATTTAATACTCTGTGTATTTTTTTTTTTTTTTTTTTTTGACAAGCAGAGTGGACAGTGAGAGAGAGAAAGGTCTTCCTTTTTTGCCGTTGGTTCACCCTCCAGTGGCTGCTGTGGCTGGCGTGCTGCGGCCAGCGCACCACACTGATCCGAAGCCAGGAGCCAGGTGCTTCTCCTGGTCTCCCATGGGGTGCAGGGCCCAAGCACTTGGGCCATCCTCCACTGCCCTCCCTGGCCACAGCAGAGAGATGGCCTGGAAGAGGGGCAACTGGGACAGAATCCGGCACCCTGACCAGGACTAGAAACTGGTGTGCTGGCGCCGCAAGGCAGAGGATTACCCTATTGAGCTGCAGCGCCGGCCCTACTCTGTGTAATTTAAAAAAAAAGATTTATTTATTTATTTGAAAAAGATAAACAGAGAAAGAGAGGCAGAGAGAGAGAGACAAGTCTTCCTTCAACTGGTTGACTCCCCCATTGGCTGCGATGGCTGGAGCTGCACCATTCCAAAGCCAGGAGCCAGGTGCTTCCTCTGGGTCTCCCACGTGGGTGCAGGGGCCCCAGGACTTGGGCCATCTTCTGCTGCTTTCCCAGGCCACAGCAGAGAGCTGGATCGAAAGTGGAACAGCTGGGACTTGAACCGGCGCTCATATGGGATGCTGTCACTGCAGGCGGTGGCTTTACCCACTATACCACAGCGCCAGCCCCTAAATAAATCTTTTTTAAAAAGAAATAAAGATGGCCAGCGCTGAGGCTCAATAGGCTAATCCTCTGCCTTGTGGCGCCGGCACACCAGGTTCTAGTCCCGGTTGGGGCGCTGGATTCTGTCCCAGTTGCCCCTCTTCCAGGCCAGCTCTCTGCTGTGGCCAGGGAGTGCAGTGGAGGATGGCCCAAGTGCTTGGGCCCTGCACCCCATAGGAGACCAGGAGAAACACCTGCCTCCTGCCATCGGATCAGCACGGTGTGCCAGCCGCAGTGACCATTGGAGGGTGAACCACCGGCAAAAGGAAGACCTTTCTCTCTGTCTCTCTCACTGTCCACTCTGCCTGTCAAAAAATTAAAAAAGAAAGAAAGAAAGAGAGAAAGAAAGAAAGAAAACATTTCAGAAGAAGGGTGCCTCTTGCCTAGACACTCAGTAAAAGGAAGCTGTGATTGCGGAAGAAAACTCCCATGATTAGAAAAAGCGACCCATGTCCTAGAGGCTTAGGTAAGATTATTTTTATTGCTCTTGTCCCTGTTGATCCCATTGAAGGCTAGGTGATCAACAGTTTAAGGATCTGGTTCCCATAATTGGTGTTCAGGATTACAGTGTTTCCAAAGGCTTTAGACAATATATCCTATGATGTAAGAATTATAAATTTGGAAGTTCTTTTCTCATTTTTTGGGTCACTAGTGTAAAATATATATTGTTATATAATAAAAATTGCAAGGGGCTGGCTTTGTGACACAGCTTGTTTAGCCACTGCCTATGACACCAGCACTCTATATAAGCACTGGTTCAACTCCTCACTGCTCCACTTCTGATCTAGGCACAACATAGGATGTGCCCTGCCACCCACATGGGAGACAGAGATGGATTTCCAAGCTGCTGGCTTCAGCTCAGCCCAGCCCTGCCTATTGCTGCCATTTGTGCACTGAACCAGCAGATGAAAGATTTCTGTCTCTCATACTGTCTCTTTCTGTTCTTCTGTTTCTGTAACTCTGCCTTTCAAATAAATAGATAAATCTTTTTAAAAATAGAAGCAGCAAATTGTAAATTAGCCTCCTTAAATATTTATTTAAAAAGTATATATATAGGGGTGATACTGTGGTGTAGAGGTTGAAGCTGCCACCTGCAGTGCCAGCATCCAGTATAGGCTCCAGTTAGTCCCAGATGCTCTACTTCCGATCCATCTCGCTTCTAATGTGCATGGAAAAGCTGCCCAAGTGCTTGGATCCCTGCACCCACATGGTAGACCCAAGGAAACTATGCTCCTGGTTTCAGATCAGTCCAGCTCTAGCCTCTGAGGCCATTTGGGGAGTGAACTAGTGGATGAAAGACTTGTCTCTTTCTCTCTCTGCCTCTCTGTAACTCTGCCTTTGAAATAAATTAATTAAAAAATAAAAGATAACCTTTTAAATATATATATATATATATATAAAAATGTTCATTACAAGGTTTTTTTGGTTTTGGGTTTTTTTTTTTATTATTATTTCAGAGGCAGAAAGACAGTTCTCATCTGCTGGTTCACTTCCCAAATGCCTTCAAGGTTCAGGATTAGACCTGGCTGAAGCTGGGAGCCGGAAACTTAATCCAAGTCTCCCACGTGGGTGGCAGGAGCCCAGTTTCTCGAGGTATCATCCCTTTCTCCCATGGTCTGCGTTACCAGGAAGCTGGAGTCAGGAACTGAACCTAGAATCTAACTCAGGCACTCCTGAGAAGTGGTGTGTTAAGGACTAGGCTAAATGACCACCACTTCAGTACAATATTGTCATGCTAAATTATCCAAGTGTTTATCAGTAGGAAGTAAATGAAATCACAGTTTATCCTTAGAATGAAATCTTACATAGGTATTAAAAAGTTTAAGATAACATTATTGGTAATTATACTTAAATTTTCAGCATGAAAAGGTGTCCAGGATGTACTGCTTAAGGAAAAAGGAACATGGATAAAGAGTTAAGCCACTACTTAGGAGCCCTGCATTCCATATCTGAGTGCCGGTTTAGGTCCTGGCTATTCAGCTTCCAATCCAGCTTTCTGCTAATGTGTCTAAAGTGGCAACAGATAGTATCCCAAATGCTTGGGCCTCTGCCACCCTCAGGGGGCTCAAATGGAGTTCCAGGCTCCTGGGTTCACCTGGTCCACACTTAGCTACTAAAGGCATGTGGGGAGTATACCATCAAAGGGAAGATCTCTCTCTGCATTTTAAGTAGGTAAAAATAAATTAAAAAAAAAAAGACAAAAGGTTTACAAAAATTTTAAAAACACAAAATTTTTATGGTTTGTAGTTTCAAAAACTTAACTGTGGAATTATGAATAACTTTTACTTTATAAGTTACTTGTTTTTGTGTTGCTTGAATTTTTAAAACAATATAGTTAGCAGTAAAGAGTCTTTATCCTTGTATGTTGAATTGTATGAAGCATAAAGCATATAACTAAAATAAGAATAAAGTACATGACAAACACGAAAGAACTCTTTTCTTTTTTTTTTTTTTTTTGAGTTAAAAAAGTAGAGCACACTCAGGGCCAGCGTTGGTAAAGCTGCTGCCTGTGACCTCAGCATCACATAAGGGTGACTGTGTCCCAGGCGCACTACTTCTGATCCAGCTTTCTGCTGAGAAAAGCAACAGAAGATGGCCCAGTGTTTGGGCTCCTGCCATCCACATGGGAGACCCAGTGAGGCTTCTGCCTTTAGGAGTAAACCAGCAGATGGAAGATCTCTTTCTGTGTCTGCATAACTCTTTCAAGTAAATAAATCTTTTTTTAAGTAGAGCACATTTTGAAGTGAAGGTAGAATTAAAATGAAAGTATTATTTAGGGGGAACTTCAGTGAAGGGAGAGGTTTTTGCATTGAAAAGCTGAAAGGGATCAGAATGGTGAATAGTTTTATGATTGAAGCAGAATGGAATGATTAGGTTGGAGAGAACTGGAATTAGAGATGGAATGAAAGGAAGGTTGATTTCTAGAGGAGCTGAGGGTTCTGAAGGGTTTAATCCATGCTGTAGTGGGACTCAAAAGTGCTGTGTCAGTCAAATAAAATAGGAAAACCACATTAGTGTCAGTGCTACATCCTGCATAGTAGTAGTGCAGGAATAACAAAGGCATAATTAAAATAGGAGAGGAATTGACTGGTCCAAATCATTATTACTTTTCCCCTGGACTATTGAAATAGCCATCTGACAGATTACCATATTTCCAGTATTGTCACAGCTACCCCCATTCCCCAATCCATTTTTAACGCAAAAGCCAGTGTGATTCTTTCTAAAAGTTAAGCCACATCAAAACTTGCATTGCCTCCCATTTTGATCATAGTAGCCCAGAAGACTCCTGACTAATTTTCTATTTTTAGTATTTATTTATTTGAAAGGCAGAGTTACAGAGGCAGAGGTAGAGGGAGAACGAGGTCTTCACCTGCTGGTTCACTCCCCAAATGGCCACACTGGCTGGAGCTGAGCCAATCCAAAGCCAGGAGCCAAGAGCTTCTTCCAGGTCTCCTATGCAAGTACAGGGGCCAAAGGATTTGAGCCATCTTCTACTGCTTTCCCAGGCCATAGCAGAGAGCTGGATCAGAAGTAGAGCAGCCAGGATTTGAACCAGCACCCATATGGAATACCAGCACTGCAGGCAGCCGCTTCACTTGCTATGCAGCAGTGCCAGCTCCCTCCTAGCTCATTTTCTACTCTTGCCATTTCATTCCAAACTGCTCTCTTGGCTCTTTCTCAAAACTGACAAATCTCTCATTTTAAGAGTTTTCTACTGACTGTCCTACCTATAATTTCCTTAACGTTTTGGCTTGAAATGTCATAGGATCTCAAAACTAACAGGCAGTAGTATGTGCGTGTGTGTGTGTGTGTGTGTGTGTGTGTGTATCTGTCACCAGTTTAGGAATCAATTTTAGAATATAGTTTGACAGCATAGGCAATGTTTTAAGCTGTTAATTCAAATACTTGAATTTTATTCCTGATGTAATGTTATTTGCTCTAAATAGTAAAAAAAAAAAAAAAAAAAAAAAAAACCTCACTTTCTTTATCCTTTAATTCAAATTTTATTTGATATCTCTAAGTGCAAATTTAACCTTCATCTGTCTTCTGGAGTTGTAGTTGTTTGGTTAAAAGAACATTTTTCTAAAACTCATTCCATTGTCCACTACATTCCACTATATTTCTTATACGACTGGATTGTCTTATAGATGATGATTGGCAAGAAGCACATGAGCGCCTGGCTGAATTGGAAGAGAAGCTACCAGTGGCAGTTAATGAACAAACAGGCAATGGAGAAAGGGATGAGATGGACTTGTTGGGTGACCATGAGGAGAATCTGGCAGAAAGGCTCAGTAAGATGGTGATTGAAAATGAACTAGAAGATCCAGCTATCATGAGGGCAGTGCAAACCAGGCCAGTTTTGCAAGTAAGTTAACTCTGTTTTGAGAATTGTAGCAGACTAATAGTTAACCTGCAACATTGAGCTTTGCTACTTTATTTCATCTTCTATAATGAGAGGATTATAGTGTGCCATAGACAGTTGATAATGTAATCCTTACGATCTGGTTCTCAAGTTGAAGTTGGGAACTAAGGTATATTCTAGAGCATTGTAATTTCTTATACTTCAGCAGTGGAGACTGTTTTGGACCTTGCTCTCCAAAAGCAGATAACTCACCCAGAGAGCCCACGCTATTCCTAACTTTGTGCATATGTTTTTCTTTTGTTAGCCTCAACCAGGAAGTCTGAATTCTAGCATCTGGGATGGATCTGAAGTTCTGAGGCGAATCCGAGGACCACTGCTTGGTCAGGTATTAAACATTTTTTCTTTATGTAAAATTCTTAATATCCAAAAATTTTAAGTTGCCTCCTATTTTTATCCTTTCATCACTAAAAGAATGTTTACATGCATAACTCTTGCCAATATTGACTACTGCATCTCTTACTGTTGATATACCCTTCCTCAGGTTCTGGGGTAGAGGCTAAAAAGGAGCTGTTAGAATTCAAATTTGTCAGTGTATGATTTGAATTGCTTCAGATGTCTAGGCAAAACTGTAGGGATAGGGAACAAATGAGTGTTTGCTAGTGATTGGGCTTGATAGGAGGGGTTGATTATAAAGGGACATTACCAAGAAGCTTTCTAGAGTGATAAAACTATTCTGTGTCTTGAATACAATTGCAGGTCTATTACTCTGTGCATTTATGTAAAGAAACCTGTATGCCAAAGAGTGAATTTTGCTGTATGTGATGAAAAATAAATGGAAATTTAAAACTTAATTTTTCAAGGTGTTTGTCATCTGCACAGATTATTAAACATTTCATATTAACTAATTTTTTAAACCACTTCCTCAATTAGGAAATGCCTACAGTATCTGTGTTAGAATATGCCTTGCCTCAGAGGCCCCCACAGGGCCCAGAAGATGATCGAGACCTTTCTGAACGTGCGTTACCAAGGCGATCAACTTCACCTATCATTGGGAGTCCTCCTGTCAGAGCTGTCCCCATAGGCACCCCGCCTAAGCAGATGGCTGTACCCAGCTTCAACCAACAGGTACCTTTCATTAACAGGCACTCAGCCCAGGATATTGGGAATCTGGGCAAAATTATTGGGGAAATTGGTGATACTGGGAGGAGGGTGGAAGTTTGGGGTAGGCATTAGATTAGAAAGAAAAGTAGCCAATTAGAGCAGAAATTAGTACAAGTAAGAGACACATTCCCTAATACCCTATGCTGCTGCTGCTGCTGTTGCTGTTGCCTTTTCACTGGGGGAGAAGGGTAGTCAACCACATGAATGCATAAATACTTTTTAAAAATGTTTTTCTGGCTGCCCAAAGCATTGGCAGAGAGATAACTGAAAGCTGGGGGGAATGGGAACACGCAGCGTTGTCCACATCCCTTTTTACCTTTAAGATATCCCTGCTTTCCCTAGAGCCTGTGCAGTCCTGTTCCATAGACTTTCCTCCACCTGAAACCAGCAGCTGAAAAGGAAGGCCAATTTGGAAGGTATGGGGGGAGGGTGGTGTTGGTATGGCCTAGTTAGGCTCAATATTCTATGAAATGGTGGAGTCACAATGTATCAAAATTGCTGAGCATGGTGGCCATATCACAGGGGCTTCAGAATAGGACTTAGTTAATCCTCCAGCTTTCTTATCATTCCTTCTCCCTCACTGCTACCAAAATATATCCTCTTGGAGAGAATTTACAAGTCAGAGTATCTGCTGGTACCTCCCTCAGATAGTGTGGAAGGGTGGGGATAACTGGAGAATTAGCTAAATCTTCCTCAGTTAAAACTGACACATCTTGATTTGTGAGAGGAAATGACCAAAGGTTCTGTGTTTGAACCCATAGCCATAGCATTTGCTTAGAAGTAGGGCTTTGCGTTGAGTTCTGTGTCTCTACCAGTACTTGAGGGGAGGGAGTATAGATGGAAGAAAAACTGATTTCATTGAGTGTAGTTGTGTGTATATGTTTATCCCGATAGATCCTGTGTCCGAAGCCTGTCCATGTTCGGCCCCCAATGCCACCACGTTATCCTGCTCCCTATGGTGAGAGGATGTCTCCAAACCAGCTCTGCAGTGTCCCGGTATGTCACTTTATAACCTAACAAAAATGTACAATTTGTGTTTTATAATTAATCACTACCTATATAATCACTATCAGTGTATAAAATTGACATCTCCTAAATTATATATATATATGTATGTGTATATATATATATATATATATATATATATATATAATTGCTATACTTGAATTTCTGGATCTTATAGTTCCCAGGTTAGAGGACGTGGTCACTTGTTTCTTATCTCAACTCTTTAAAAATCCAAACTCATTCTGATCATCTGCTTTGCTGCTGCTTCCATTATTCATTGTGTAGTTGTTGATTTCCTGTTATATGGTCATAGTGTTTTATCATCTCTTTTTTTATGATTCTGTCAGTGGAGAGATTGATATTACATATCCAAGTTTCTTAAACATTTTTACTGAATTCCCTTATTATATTGATTTCCTGTTCCATAACATAGTTTTTTCCTTTTTTTCCCCCTTAGAATTCATCCCTCCTGGGTCACCCTTTCCCTCCTAGTGTTCCTCCTGTTCTCAGCCCCCTCCAAAGAGCACAGCTTCTTGGAGGAGCACAGGTAAGCCTGTGTTTAGTCTTAGCCGTAAAGAACTCTTCTAATTTCCTAAGGCTCATTAGATATCACTTTTTTTGCTTTTAATCACAACTACTTTTTGTTTTTTCACTCTTTTTTTTTCATTGGTAGAAATAGTTTTAAATTCTCTGTGGATAAAAGCAGGGGAAGTTTTCAATGAACTAAATCTAATATATTGTCCCTCCTTGTAGCTACAGCCTGGACGCATGTCTCCCAGCCAATTTGCACGGGTCCCTGGATTTGTTGGTAGTCCACTGGCTGCCATGAATCCTAAGCTGCTGCAAGGGCGAGTTGGGCAGATGCTTCCCCCAGCACCAGGCTTCCGTGCCTTCTTTAGTGCTCCACCCCCCACTACACCACCTCCACAGCAGCATCCTCCTGGCCCAGGACCTCATCTGCAAACCATAAGGTATATAAAACAAATGCCACTATTTGTACATTGTCAGCCAAGTCTCTTGCTCATTGACGTTTGGTTTTGCAATACAAAAGTCTCTTGATATTTGCTCAGTGATACATATTGAGTTGTTATTGGATCCTCAAGTTGGCAAACATGGAAATGTTTGATAATCTCCAGGCTTTCGTATGAGTCACATTTCCTTAAGAGTCACATGCCTCCCTTGTACATTTGCACATTACAAATTAATCACCCCTTACTTCTAATGAAGTTTTCATTAAGTTTTACTTCATACCCATTTTACAAACACATACATGGTAACATATATACAATTTTTTTTTTAAGATTTATTTTACTTATTTAGGAGGCAGACTTACAGAGAGTGTGAAAGAGACAAAGAGATCTTCCATTTGCTGTTCACTCTCCCAAATAGCCACAATGGCCAGAACTGTGCCGATCTGAAGCCAGGTGCTTCTTCCAGGTCTCCCATGTGAGTTCTGGGCCCAAACACTTGGGCCATCTTCCACTGCTTTCCCAGGCTGTTAGCAGGGAGCTGGATCAGAAGAGGAGCAGCCAGTACTCAAACCAGCACCCATATGGGATGCTGGCACTACAGGCTTAATCTGCCACACCATAAGTATTGGCCCTCACACAATTCTTACCAATTAACAATTGCCTTACGTTAAGGAACAGGGACAGTAATGGTAAGAAGTCAGCTAAACTCAGCACTAGCTGAGTTGCTTGCTTCTGCTTTCTGGTTCTAAAATAAGAGTTTAAGATCTTCAGTGAAATTGTGTTTAATTCCATATCATTGTATCAGCCACAGTTCTCAAGAGAAACACTACCAATAGCGTGGATACACACATACTTCCTTATATGTATATACACAGAGAAAGTGTGTGTGTTTCATTTTAAGAAATCAGCTGACTCAATTGTGGAGGCTGTCAAGTCCAAAATCCATAAAGAAGGCCAGTAGACCATAAATTCAAGTAATAGTTGGAAATTGCGGTCTTGAGGTTGAAATATTTAGGGTAGACCAGCAGGCTGGAGGCTCAGGCAGGAATTCTCTTTTTTCCGTCTTGAGGCAGAATTGCTTCTCTGAGAAACTTTAGTTTTTGTTTTAGTGCCGTTAACTGATTGAGACCCTCCCACATTGTCAAATTGAATCTCGTTTTCTTAAAGATAACTGATTATAAATCATGGGGCCAGTGCTGTGGCACAGTGGTTTAAAAGCCCTGGCCTATAGCATTGGCATCTCATTTGGGCACCAGTTCCAGTCCTGGCTGTTCCACTTAAAGTGCAGCTGCCTGCTAATGACCCTAGAAAAGCAGGAGAGGATGGCCCAAGTCCTGCACCCACATGGGAGACCCAGAAGAAGCTCCTGGTTGCTGGCTTCGGATCAGCTGAGCTCCAGCCGTTGTGACCATTTGGGGAGTGAGCCATTGGATGGAAGACCTATCTCTGTCTCTACCTCTCTAACTCTTTCAAATAAATTCTTTAAAAAAAATGTTAATCACATACAAAATAACTAATTGAGACCCTCTTACATTATCAAGTTGAATCTCATTTTCATTTTTTTAAAGATTATTTATTTATTTATTTGAAAGTTACATATGGAGAGAAGGAGAGGCAGAGAAAAAGGTCTTCCGTCATCCACTGGTTCACTCCCCAATTGGCTGCAACGGCTGGAGCTGCACCAGTCTGAAGCCAGGAGCCAGGAGCTTCCTCCAGGTCTCCCATGCAGGTGCAGGGACCCAAGGACTGTGGGCCATTCTCTGCTGCTTTCCCAGGCCATAGCAGAGAGCTGGATCAGAAGTGGAACAGTGCCCACGTGGGATTCCAGCACTGCAGGTGGCGGCTTTACCTGCTACGCCACAGCGCTGGCCCCAAATCTCATTTTTTTAAAGATAACTGAGTATAAATGTTAATCACATACAAAATACTTTCACAGCAATATCTGAACTGGAGTTTTATCAAATAGCCAAAGATAAATAACCAAATACTATAACCTCTCCAAGTTGAAATATAAGATTAATCATCCCATATTTGTTTTCTATGTTATTCTCAGTGCATTTCTATGTCATACTCACTGAGTACATTAATCTATTGACAAACTTTTGTTAAATAAGAGCAAAAAATAATTATAGGAATAAAGCAGTTATATTGCTTTACTGATAATTCAGTTGGATTTCATGATGATTATTTAAGAAATTGAGAACTAAGGCTTGGGGGAGGATATATTTTTAAAAATAGTCTATCTATCTAGTCTCGTTAGAAAACACTGTAGCAGGGGCCTGTTGTGGCACTGCTTTTGATGCCAACATATGCGCATCAGTTTGAGTCCTGGCTGCTCCACTTCCTATCCAGCTCCCTGCCAGTGTGCCTAGGAAAACAGCAGAAGATGGCACAAGTGCCTGGACCCCTGCCAGTGGAATGATATAGAAGATAAGGAGATATGGAAGGAGTTCCAGGCTATGGTCTGGCTCTGCTCTAGCTATTGTGACCACTGAGGTGTGATCCAGCAAATGGAAGATATTTCTCTCCCTCTCTTTTTTTTTTTTAAAGATTTATTTATTAATTTGAAAGTCAGAGTTACACAGGGAGAGAGGCAGAGAGAGGTCTTCCATCCGATAGTTCATTCCCCAGATGGCCGCAACGGCCAGAGCTGAGCTGATCCAAAGCCAAGAGCCAGAAGCTTCTTCTGGGTCTCCCACATGGGTGCAGGGGCCCAAGGATTTGGGCCATCTTCTACTGCTTTCCCAGGCCACAGCAGAAAGCTGGATTGGAAGTGGAGCAGCCGGGTCTCGAACCAGTGTCCATATGGGATGCCAGCGCTTCAGGCTAGGGTGGTAACCCACTGAGCCACAGCGCAGGTCCCTCTCTCCCTCTCTTAACTGCCTTTCAAATAAAGAGAGAGACTCTAGAAGTCCCTTGGGTGAAACTATATGAAGTTATCCAAGAGTGACTGACAATATTCTTTAAAATGTCAGTTCATCAAAGAGGGCATTGTGATGCAGCAGGTTTAATCTCCCACCTGGGATCCCGTCCCATACCTGAGTGCCAATATCAGTGCCTCCACCTCCAATCTAGCTCACCCTGAGGGTCAGTAGATAGTGATGGTTCAAGTGCTTGGGTCCCTACTTCCCCTGGGGGAGACCCAGATGAAGTTCTAGGCTCCTGGTCTCATCCTGGCCCAGCCCCAGCTTTTGCAGGCGTTTGAGAAGTGAACTAGCAGATGGGACGATCTCTCTGCCTCTTTCTTTGTGTGTCTCTGCCTTTCAATTAAGTAAATAAAAATTTGTTTCAAAGTGATTGAGCACCAATACTTGTTTCCCCAAATCATCAGAAGAACAGAATTGAGAACCTTTTTTCCACTGTTCTTAGATCTCAGGCCCCAATGTTTAGACCAGACACAACTCACCTTCATCCTCAGCACCGTCGACTCTTGCATCAGAGACAGCAACAGAACAGAAAGTAAGTACTCATCCTACTCCCTTATGATTTCTTAATTCAGCTTTTAATTTTCATACTGTTAACAAGATGCTAATAATTTAGTTTACTTTTTCAGTAAATGTACTGTCTTTAGCTTATTTTGCTGGTAATGTCAAATCAGAAATGTTGTCATTTTATGTTTTCAATGCACCATCCCAACTACCAGAATTAAAAGTTTTGAGATCTTATTTTCTTTTCAGACATTTTATACTGCTTTCTAGGTGCTTACTGTCTTCTGAACTACCTTTTTATTTTAACCTTCTCAGATTAGAGATACTCCTAAAATATGGTGGCCAGCCTTGCATTTGGATCTCATGTGAATTCAATGGTCACTATGTATTTTTGCCTGTAATTGCTTAATCTTCATTTGACAAATATAAACATGTCTTTATGTATGGGATCCCACCTTGGTACCACACACCATGGTAGGTTTTGGGGGTTAAAAGTAAAACAATGTACCCAATAAAAATGTACAACTAACTTTAATTTTTAAAGAAGATTTTTTAATATTTAGTGAAATGAAAGTGCTAACCTGATTTAATCTTCACACATTGAATACAGCGTTATCACACTGTGATCCATAAATATATATAATAAAAAGAACAAAACAGATAAAATCCCTACCTTAATGGAACTTATATTCTATAAACATCTATATTAAATAAAGAAACCAAATATATTAGCTTTTCACTACTGCATTTAAATTGCCTGAATGGAGCTACTTAGAAAAGAAAGTTTATTTTAGCTTGGACTTTTGGAGGTTCACTGTCCAAGATCAGTAGCTGGCGAGGCTGGAGGATGAAGGAAGGGATGATTACGTGTTGAGCCAGGAAAGATGCTCAGCTGATGTAATCAGCCCTTTCATAGGAAGTACTTCCTGAGGGCAATCCCCCAGTGACCAAAAGACCTTACCTTTGAGTTGCCTTCTAAATGCCTTATATCAAATCTCCATCCTTAATTCAGTAACCATTAACATTAATCCGTTAAAATTAGCCTAAGACTTTGGGGCCCAAGTGCCAATTCATGGACTTTTGGAAGACATCCAAACTATTATCCAAGCTGTAACATCAAAGATAACCGAGATGTCTTTAGCCTTCAAATTCTCTTTCTATGAGTATGTGTGATTCCTTCTCACTTGCAGAAACATCCCAGAATATTTTTTGCGGGGGAGGGGGGAGAATAAACTATTATGAACCCTTAAACAAGACACAAAAAATAGGGGCTGGCACTATGGCGCAGCGGGTTAAAGCCCTGGCCTGAAGCGCCGGCATCTCAAATGGCCACTGGTTCTAGTCCCAGCTGCCCCTCTTCTGATCCAACTCTGCTATAGCCTGGGAAAGCAGCAGAAGATGGCCCAAGTCCTTGCTCCCCTGCACCCATGTGAGCGACCCGGAAGAAGCTCCTGGCTCCTGGCTTCGGATCGGAGCAGCTCCGGCCATTGCGGCCATCTGGAGAGTGAACCAGATGGAAGACCAACCTCTCTGTCTCTACCTCTCTCTGTAACTCTGTCATTCAAATAAATCTCTAAAAAAAAAAAAAAAGACAAAAAAATACAAACCATAAAAAGAATAATGCATTTGACTGTTAAAATATTAAATTTCTATAAATGAACAATACTGTAGACAAGTCATGAAACACCCAATACAAGAAATCCCAGTGGTTCAAAAAATGAAAAGTTGGTCAAGCTCATACATCAGAAAAATGTAGATTAAAATTAAGTAACCAGTTAACTTCTTCAGACAGGTAAAACCGGAAGTGTTGCACCACTGTCACTGTTGGCAGGGATGGAGCATACAGCTTATTGAGAGAGAATTTGACAGTAGAGAATAAGATTGAAAGTGTGAATATGCCTTACACTAGCAGTTCTACTTTTTATTGTTTACCTGGTATATTATCAGTATGGTAAAATTATGAAAAACATAATATTGAATGAAGAAGCAGAATTACATGTCTCATATCAAATTTAAGGGCATGCAGAATAATACTGTGTACTATTTAAAGGTAGACACATACAATAAAAATGTAAAACAGGATGCATGCCAGTAGAAAAGTGGTTCTTCTGTGAAGGGAGGGAAGCTGGAAACTAGGACCCAGAGAAGTACAAGAGGCCTTCAACTGTAAATGCAATTTTGTGTTGCTATAATTATGAGCAAATTTTTTTCACTAAATCAAAATGGTGGGTAAATAAATACTTATTATTGTATATTCTGGACTTTTGTCTATATTTGAAATATTTCATTATTTTTAATAAGTTTTAAAGAATGTGTATAAACTGTATAGTCAAACCAGGTGTATGACTTTAGACAAGTTATTGATATATCTTTGGCTCAGTTTGTTATCTTAAAGTGGACAAAAGAAAACTACTTCATAGGGCTATTGTGAGGCTTATACAAACATCTGTGGTGAAAGTGTTATGGTAAGATACTCAAATCTTGGTTTTATTTCCTTGATTATGTATTGCATAGCTGTTTCCTTTTAAATTCTATTGACTCAACCCTTTTTCATTATCTTTTAAACATAAGCTGAGAAGAATCTTTATTTGGCCTGATTTATTCCTCTGTTGTTAAAAGGCTTAATTAATGTGTCTACTTGGAGTAAGTATGACATGTTTGTTCTTCAGTCAGCATCGGAATCTTAATGGTGCAGGAGATAGAGGAAGTCATCGGAGCAGTCATCAGGATCATCTCCGAAAGGACCCCTATGCCAACCTCATGTTGCAGCGGGAAAAGGATTGGGTCTCCAAAATCCAGATGATGCAGCTGCAAAGCACTGATCCCTACCTGGATGATTTTTATTATCAGGTAAATACTCTCTAATTTCAAAGATAATAATCTGCCCTCTTACATTGATTAGGGTATTAGGTATATTGGTAGTTTCTTTTGAGGTAGTTTTCAGATGGGTGAAATTGACTAAGCAAATTCTGTCCTCTTTTTCAAGTTGGAGACACTACTGTGCTATGTGATTTTGGATTCTTGCAAGTAGAGGCCCTCAGACCAATGTTTTCAATTCTTTTGGAGTCAATAATGTGGTTCTTTCTGTTAAAAATATTGATAGTCTGGAGCAGTGTTTAGCCTGCTGGTCAAAACACCCATATCCCACATTGGAACCACCTGAGTTCAGTTTCCTGCTCTGGCTCCTAACTCAAGCCCCCTCTCTGTGCTGACTTTCTGGAAGGTAATGGTGATACCTCAAATAACTGTGTTCTTGCCTTCTAAACGGGAGATTTGGATTGCATTCTTAGCTCTAGACTTCAGTCCAGGACAAGCTTCAGCCATAGCAGGCATTTGGGGAGAGAACCTGGGTAAGAGTTTGCTCACCCACTTGCTGTCTATCTCTCAAGTAACTTCTCAAGTAACTTTTTTTCTTTTTGCAAAAGAGGCCAGTGTTGGGGCACAGTGAGTTAAGTAGCTGCTTGCAATGCCAGCAACCCATTTTGGAGCACAAGTTTGAATATCAGTTGCTCTGGTTCCCATCCAGCTCCCTGCTAATGCATCTATGAAAGCAGTGGAGAATGGCTCAAACATTCAGGCCCAGCCACCCACATTGGAGACCCAAATGGAGTTCCAGTCTCCTGGCTTTGGCCTAAATCAGGCCTGACCACTTGGGGAATGGATCAGCAGATGGAAGACCTTTCTCCCTCTGTTTCTCCTTTCTCTCTCTCCCTTACTCTGTCAAATAAATAATTCTGTTTTTAATGGAAAAGAACACTGATAGGCTAATTTTAGAGATATTTCCATGGAAAACCTTTGTGAAAGGTAGAATATTTTAATAAAGAAAATTTCTAGCAGTCTTAACATTTCTAGAGTTCAAGTTTGTGTTACTGCCACTATCCAAATTAATTATTGAATGAAAAAAACAGCCATGTTTTGTGCTTGTGTTGCAACTACAATTACCTTCTCATGTGATAGAATTACTTTGAAAAACTGGAGAAGCTCTCAGCTGCTGACGAAATACAAGGTGATGGCCCTAAAAAAGAACGCACCAAGCTTATCACTCCTCAGGTGGCCAAACTGGAGCATGCTTACAAACCTGGTAAGATCCTGATTCCCAGGCCTGTAAGAGAAATTTGAAATGCTATTGATGTGCTAAAATTGAGTCAGCCATACATATAAACAGATACAGATATTTGTAAATTACTTACAAAATACCATTGTCTTTAATAAATGCGAGGATCAGCCTTTATTTCAAGCATAGACAGAGGACTTTTCAGGCTCTTTTCTACTTGAAATTTCATAATTTTTTAAATCCTGTTACAATTTTCAGTATCACTCAAATAGGTAAAAGGGGAAGAAAGTACAATAGACTTTTATTTTGATAATTATTGCAACAAAAAAAGGATGGGTTAAATAATCTGCTTTTGTAGTACACTATGAATAAAGAACAGAGAAAAGTAAAGATCTTTGAATACTGCTTCCTATATTGCTGAGTTTTTACTTTATTGAAAAATTTTTTATTCTTACAGTGCAGTTTGAGGGCTCCTTGGGAAAGCTTACTGTCTCTAGTGTGAATAATCCTCGAAAAATGATCGATGCTGTTGTGACTTCTCGGAGTGAAGATGATGTAAGTTTAAGCAAAATTGTATTTTTAAGAATGGGTGGGCCTTCACCACTTTTTTGGGGCTCACTGAAATGAGATCAGGCATGGCAGAATTGTTCGTAGTCTAACCCAGACTTCCATCTGAAATGTTACAGCATTCTGGTTTTCTACAGATACGCTGATATTAGTACCTTCATTTCTAAGGCATCCAGACTGGGCCTGGGGTGGCAGGAGTCTCTGGACTAGATAGTTTTTGGTTCAGACAGCATCTACAAGTATATTTCAAAAAGTTTATGAAAGGAGGCCGACATTGTGGCACATAGGCTTAAGCTGTGGCTTGCAAGGCTAGCATCCTGTATTGGAGTGCTTGGTTCAAGTCCTGGCTGCTCTGCTTCTGATGTAGCTTCTTGCTAATATGCCTGGGAAAGCTTTAGAAGCAGTCCAAGTGCTTGGGCCCCTGGTACCCACGTGGGAAACCCAAGTGAAGTTTTGGGCTCCTGGCTTTGGCCTGGAAGATGGATCTCTCTCTCCTCCTTCCCTGCTTTCCTCTCCCTCCCTCTATGTCACTCTGCCTTTCCAATAAATAAATAAAATACTTAAAAAACAAAGTTTGTGGAGGGGTCATAGCAGTTAAAATGCCACTTGGAATGCCCACCTATCATTGGAGTGCCAGAGTTCACATTACAGCCCCACTTGTAACTCCAGCTTCTTGCTGATGGGCGCCTGAGAGGCATCAGATGATAGTTGTGTCTCTGCCACTGCTTTGGAAGACCTGGATTTGCACCTGGCTTTGGCCATGGCCCAGCCTCAGCTATTACAGGCATTTGGGAAGTCTATCTGTTTCTCTTTATACCTTTCAAATGTGTAATAATCAAAAGTATAAATTTAAGACACCTTGTGAGAAAAAAAGGTATGTTTATTTTGGTACAAAATTTTTAAATTCATATATATCATCTTTACTCCAGCTTACTGATTTAAAAAATTACTGTTGGTGCTGGCACTATGGTGTAAGCAGCTGTCTGCAGCACCAGCATCCCATATGGGCGCCAGTCTGGCTACTCCACTTTCAGTCCAGCTCCCAGCTAATGTGCCTAGGGAAGCAGTGAAAGATGGCCCAAGTGCTTGGACCCTTGCTCCTATGTAGGAGACCCTGATGAAGCTCCTGGCTTCAGCCTGGTCCAGCCCTGGTCATTGCAACCATTTGGGGAGTGAACCAGAGAATGGAAGGTCTCTCCTTTCTCTTTCTGTCTGTCTCTCTCTCTCTCACTTAAACTCTAACTCTGACTTCTCAAATAAATAAATCTTTTTTTAAAATTTACTATTTTCTATGTGTTGAAGATTTTCCTATATCTTTATATGCTGTTGTATTCTATAATTATCATTTACCTGTCTATGAATTCAGTTTAATAGTTTGTGTGGTTTGATTTAGTAAACTGTCCTTTGTCCACACTAGTATTGTTTTAGGTTATTAACTTTCAGAGACTTAAGATTCTTTTCTCATAAGTATTTTCACAAATGAATCTAGAAATGCACACTTGATCATTTTTTTTTAACAGAGATAAAGAGTTCACATTGAATAATCTTAATCTTTTTTAGGAGACAAAAGAAAAACAGGTTCGAGACAAGAGAAGAAAAACCCTTGTTATAATTGAAAAAGTAAGTTTTAATTTGTTGAAGTAGTTAGTTTCTGATAAGTGTCAAAAGTATATGTACACAAGAAGTGGAAGCAATTGGTGTTTGATTTTCATTAGTTAATGTATTTAAGTGCCTGTCTGTAGCACAGCACTCTAGAAAGGATTGTGATATACCTCACCTTGGGCATCATGGGAAGAACACTGTAGTTAAAGTGAAGAGTACTGGGCATTTGTCCAAGCTTGTTCAGTTATAGCTGAATAGCTTTGTGCAGGTTATTTTCTAAGCCTGATAGAATGAGGAGAAAGATTAAATTGTTTCGTGTATGGATTAATTAGGTCAAGTCAGTTCACAGATATTCATTGGGTACTCCCTGGGTGATGGGTTGTATTCTGAGTTCTCAGGGTAATCAGATATATATAGGAAATTGGTTTGTAAAGTATAAATACAATGGCACAAAGCCATAGAGCAGAGTGGTTAAGAGCATAGAGTCCAGAACCAGGCTACCATGCCTGTCATTTCCATTCCTGACGCTGTGACTTTTGCAAGTTATTTAACCTTTGTTTGCTGCCTTGAATTTCTTCATCTGTAAAAAACGAATTGATACTGTTTTTCTCATTGGGTAGTGCTAAGTTTAATTATTTTACTACCTTTACTTGCTAGATGACGATCAGGGAGAAGTAAAGAATGATGTTTGAGGAACTTTTTAAGTCATTTCAGTGTTTGACTTTTTTTTTTTTTTTTTATCTCTCTCTTGAGTTTTACTCTTTTGTCTCTATCTGATAATCCTAAACTGGGAAGTTCTTTAACGCTGTGTGATCCTGACCTAGCCTGTGTTTGGCCTGCTTTTGTCTCTTCTTAGACCTATAGCTTACTCCTTGATGTAGAGGATTATGAGAGACGTTACCTCTTAAGTCTAGAAGAAGAGCGACCTGCCCTGATGGAGGAAAGAAAGCACAAAATTTGTAGCATGTATGACAACTTAAGGGGGAAATTGCCTGGACAAGAGAGGTAAGCATTGTGTACTTTGAGAAAATCAGGAGACTAGCTAGACTCTCCTCTGAGTTTTATATTTCTTCCTTTTCCTACCATATCTGTAAGTTCAGGATCTATTCTTTGATCTAACTCAAATTCTACTTCATATAAAACCATTTCTTAATTTCCAGTCAGAAAGATAATCTGTATTCTGAATGTATTTATTATTTAGCAAATACATGTTTAATGTTTACTAAAGACTATGCTAGGTTTTGGAGGTACAGTGAGGAACATTGATTGGGCTTTTATTTTTTAACCAGATTGTATTCTGGTTCATGATTACTGACATGTCCAGCCTTCTAATTTTATATATTTGCTTTCCTACTAATATAGGAAGTATAAATATTTCTAGTTCCTTGAGATTCCCATAGAATATTATTTGCTATATACTAGTCAATTTTCCAATGAAGACTAAGCTCTTCTTTGTCTCTCTTTATTATCTCCTATTATCTGAAAAAGACTCTTGTTAATAATAAATATCTTGTGAATACCGAATACTTGTTTGCTGAATGCAAGTGAACTTCATCTCCTAATGGCTCCCACTCCCTCTGCCCTTTCAAGAAGACTGCTTCTAATCTAGGGCAAAGAATAACAAATACTTTCTTTTCAGCACATCTTTTTTGGAGTTGGGCTAATGGCACTGGTTGAATAAATGTGGTTTTTCCATGTATTAGGGATGTTATGTAGTTTAAAGTTACCAAGTTTAAAATGTATAAGAGCTGAAATATTTTTATTGACATGGAAAAGTGTTCCCAAGAATTTGAGAGAAAAAGTCATTACAAATGCCTATGAATTCCATGGGCTCATTTCTTCATGAAATAATAAAAATACATATACCATACATAGCGAAAAGGTTCTTCAAAATAGTAACAGTAGCAAAATTAACTTCGACATAATGAATGTTTTTATTTTCCTTTGGTTTATATATATTTTCAGATATTGTTCTGTAACCATTGTGATACTTGTGTGGTTACTTAAAGCTAATAAAGCAAATTAGTGCATATAGTTTGACCAACTTTTTGAAGATTATTTGAAAAGTAGAGTTACAGAGAGGTAGAAGCAGAGAGAGAGGTCTTCCATCTGCTAGTTTACTCCCCAAATGGCTGAAATGGTTGGAGCTGTGCTAATCTGAAGCCAGGAGCCTGGAGCCTCCTCTGGATCTCCCATGAAAGTCAAGTGCAGGGGCCCAAGGACAGCTTCCTCAGGCCATAGCAGAGAGCTGGATCAGAAGTCGAGCAGCCAGGACTTGAACCAGTGCCCATATGGGATGCCAGTGCTACAGTGCCAGCCCCTAATGTATAATTTTTGAAATGATAATTTTCTACATTTATGAAAAAAATTCTTCTTTTTGTAAGATTTTTATTTATTTATTTAAGAGGTAGAGTTACAGACAGAGGGAGAGATAGAGACAAAGGTCTTCCATCTGCTGGTTCACTCTCCAAATGGCCACGATGACTGGAGCTGGGCCGATCTGAAGAGCCAGGAGTTTCTTCAGGTTTCCCATGTGGGTTCAGGGGCCCAAGCACGTGGGCCATCTTCCGCTGCTTCCCTAGGCCATTAGCAGTGAACAGAGCCAGAAGAGCATTAGCTGGGACTCAAACTGATGCCCACATGGGATGTCGACACCACAACCAGAGGGTTAACCTACTACTCTACTGTGCTGGCTCAAACACTTACTTTTTATGTTTTGAGAGTTGGAGAAGTAATTCTCACTATTTAGCACTATAGATTGCTGTGAAAATAAATGCAGTATGTTCATACAGTAACAACTAAGCAAGAAAAAAATGAGAGTTTGTTATATTGTTCTTGCTGACCTGGTTGGTATTTTTCTTCTTGTGCAGGCCAAGTGATGACCATTTTGTACAGATTATGTGTATCCGAAAAGGGAAGAGAATGGTTGCCCGCATTCTTCCCTTCCTCTCCACAGAACAAGCAGCTGACATT